>JBBPBX010055599.1:4849-23051 GCA_038048925.1 Garcialebias charrua
TAATATATATTATATATATATATATATATATATATATATATAATATATATAAATATATATAATATAAAACACAATTGACATGCTGTTTATTTTCAATCTTTGCTTAAGGATAATATAGTCCAAATCATACTCTTTTCATTTATACTGTACTGTATTAATTTCTGTGTAAATCTGACCTTTAAATGCTTATAATGGATGCCTCATTTTGGGTTATTATCCAGTGTTGTCTGAACGCCAGGCTCAATCAAACAGTCTGGATAATTTGCAGACCTTTCTCTACTTCAGAGATAATTGCCCCCATTATTCCATTGATGAAGTGGCACCTGAAAATCCCTTTAATGTTTTACCCTTTTTGTGTTAGCCAGAAGCAAGACGGCTGTCGCGTTGAATAAGAGAACTCTTTTAAAAAAGGGGGGGGAGGGGGGTTAGGACCATGTGGCCAGAGAAAAATCTAATCTTGCCTGCATCAAACTGAAGAAAAGAAAGATCAAACTCATCCTGATTCTTCTCTGTGCTATCAGAGTCTTTACCTCCATCACCTTATGGGGCGGCCGTGGCGTAGTGGTAATGGCAGTCGTCCCCCGATCGGAAGGTTGGAGGTTCGAATCCCGGTTCCCCACACCATGTGTCGTTGTGTCCCTGGGCAAGACACTTAACCCCGAGTTGCTCCCGGTAGGACTGGAAAGCGCCTTGCATGGCAGTCTGCCGCTACCGGTGTATGAATGTGTGTATGAATGGGTGGATGGTTGGTATTGTAAAGCGCTTTGGGGCCCCTCATAGGGGGCTGGAAAGCGTTATATAAATAAGCTCCATTTACCATTTACCTGCTGTATCCTGGAGGATACTACAATCGCATGCTGCCATGAAAAGCAGGTGAGCATATAATTTCCAGTGTCTGGTTGTTCCTCTGTTGGAAAAATTCTGGTTGACCAATAAACAGGTTTCAATTAAACCCTTCCAAAGCTTTTTTGTATTTCCAGGGGGGTCCTGAAAGACAGCTGCCACTGTCAGGCATCCAAAGGTTTCCAGAAGGGCACTTCTCTCCTTCCTGAGTCCAAGGGATTCCAGGGAGACATCTGTCAATGTCCAATGTCCAATAGGATCCAGAAGCAGAAGGAAAATGTCTTAGGGGTGTCAGGAGAAGACCTCTCACTCTACAGTGACCAAAATAATCCAGAAGCAATAGGAAAGAGTCTGAAGGTTGGGTGTCTAGAGGAGATCTCTCACTTTCTGGTATTCAAGAGTGGGTGGGCAGCTGTGTCTGAGTGATTAGAGCAGACATCCTCCAATGGGAGAGTTGGGGGTTAGAGTCCACCAGCAGTCACATCCTGAAGTGTCCCTGAGCAAGACACTGAACCCTCATTGCCTCTGATGTCTGTCCCATCAGTGTATGAAAGTGATCTAAAGCAGTAATTAGTCTTTGTAGATATATAGTAGAGCAATGGATGAATGGGTAATTGAGGGCACAGATTATGTTGTAAAGCATTTTGAGTATATTGATTAGAAAGAAAGGTGGAATATATATTACAGTCCATAAGTGTCCAGGATGATGCCCATGTTTTCTCACTTTCAAGGGAGTCCAGGATGACAGCCCTCTTACTCCTTAATCTGAAGGGGTCCAGGAGGACAGTTTTCTCATTCCCAAGTCTGAGGAGATCTATTGGGGTGCCTCTCTCCTTCTGGCATACGAGAGAGTCTAGGTTGCTGTCTTTCCTCTTGCCAAGTTCTAGGTGGGTTCAGAGTTCAGAAGCAGGGGAGAGTCTGAGGAATAAAAGTATAGAGGAGACCTCCCATTTTTTGGTATCCAAAGGGGTCCAGGAGAATGCCTCTCTCCTTCAGGAGTCTGAGAGAGACCAGGATGATGTCAAGTTTAGGGAAGTCCTGAGACACATCTTTTTCTTTCCTGTGTCTGAAGGAGTCCAAGGGGAGACCTCTCTTTTCCAAGTCCAGGGAGGTCCAGAAATAGCCTCTCTCCCTTTTAGGTCTAAAGGTGTCCAGGAGGACACCATACACTATCCGGTGTCTGAAGGGTGTAGGATGAATCCAGGAAGCTGCCTCTTCTTTCAAAGTTTGAGGGGGTCCAGGCGGATACCAATTTTAAGACCATGTTCAAGAGGACCCAGGAGGACATGTGTTCTTGAACTGGTCTCACCAAATTCAATGTCTGACTGGGTTTATTTGAGCATCTTTCTCCAGCCTTCCTGTCTGGATTTGGCCAGTAACACCAAGGCGGTTTTAGTTTAGTGGGACACTGCTTTCAAATGAGATGTGATTTTTTATTTTTTTTTTTTATCTGTCAGCTTTTTATTTTATTTGTTGAAACCCATCAGTTTATCTTGTTTGAGTCTGCATGTTTGGGTCATATTATTCAAAGCTCATGACAACATAGTTTACATGTAGCAATACCCTGATGCATGCTCAATAATCCAGGTAGAAAAATCTAAAAAAGCTAAGTCTGGTCCTCTGATAGCCTTTTTTTTTTTTTTTTTTAATGTCCAGAGGACCAGACTTAGCTTTTTTAGATACATATAGCAATATTAGAAATTTTATGATATCTGGTGTGATTCTTTGTGTATGTTCCTTTGTACTGAAACTCTGGCACAACAATTTCCTGCGGGATCAATAAAGTTCTATCTTACCTTATCTTATCTTAATATTAGTTTTGCCACATGTAAACAGACACAGAATGACTATTTTCTACCAAAACAATAATATTAACTTTTTTATTTGCAGTTTTGTGCAGTAGCTCCACAATAAAAATAAATCCCACAAAATTTTCCTTATTACAGTGTATTTTAATTAGACGCCTTGTGCTCTGCCTTTCAGTTGTGGCAATCACCCAGACATAATAAACTGGTAACCTTTTACCACATTTTCACGGGCAGGAAACAGTTACATCAGAATCCAAGAAACCTCAGCAGATTGTATGATTTGCATTTATATTGACCGGGAGAATGTGAGGATTGATGCAGTAACTTCAGCAGGGACACGGTTTAATAAAATGATGAACTGAATCAATCATACACCTTTTGGTTTTTTCCAGCTGAACCAGATGATGACTGGAGTTGAGAATGACAATCAATGAGCAGCTGCTGGAAGGAGATAAAAGGAAAAGTCAATAAATTCAGTAAGGATTTTTTTAAATTTTGCAATTAAAACTTGTTTGAGGGAACAGCAACGAAAAAAAATAATTACACAAGAATAATTAATTGTTCCGATCCATAAAACCGAAGAGTCTTCATAAGTTTTTACCCATTATTCATGCATTTACATCTCACAGTTTTAGGGAAACCAAATCAAACAATTCATGAAAATATTCATCTCAATCAGGACTGGTGTGGTTTGACTTTTAGTAGCAACACATCATAGAACATAGACAAAAAGGAAGTACAAGTATCATTCACCAACAACTTCCATCTTGGCTGGTCCTCAGCTAAATGAGCGAGAACACAGAAAGGGAGCCCTGTCCGATGTCCTCTGCCCACTTGCTGTGTTTACATGGACATAAGGAATCAGATTAAACGGCTATTTGGAATAAAAATGTGTCATGTAAATGCCCCATTCCAATTATTTTTTGTTGATTCAGCTCGATCTGAAAGACTTTGTAATCAGAATGAGACTGGTATTTTATGCTGATTCATAATCCGAATGGTGTTCAGGTAAACACTTATCAATTCTTTTTTTTCCAATCGTGGAGAACTGAAAAAACTGTGCAACCTATGTCTACCTCACCTATTTCTGCCTGGCTAATGCTAATATTATTAGCATGTCGGGGAAGCAAAACTGGTCAGTGAGCAACACAGTATTTCTACTAGAAACTTCGAAAAAGCTCAAAATCATCTGTATTACCTGTAGCTCAATCAGGGTGTGCAGTAACGTCTCCACTGTCATGAAAACCGGTTGTGGGTTTATTTTGGGAACCTGGAGGACCTGAACGTCCACCTTATTTCTTAAGGCTGGCCGCTCAAATCATGTCTGGTTCGGCAACCGGACCAGACAACATCCCAGGGAAAGTTCTGAAGGAATGTGCGGACCAGCTCTGTGAGGTGCTGGCTGACATCTTCACCACCTCACTTGCACTGGAGTCAGTTCCCACCTGCCTGAAGACCGCCACCATCATCCCAGTCCCAAAGAGCTCCACAGTGACTGGTCTGAATGACTATAGACCGGTGGCCCTCACCCCGATAGTCGCTAAATGCTTTGAGAAACTGGTCATGTCCCACATCAAGACAACCGTCAACATCAACGAGGATCCTCATCAGTATGCATACCGCGAGAACCGATCAACAGAGGACGCCATCTCCTCTGTGGTCCACATTGCTCTCACCCACCTGGATCAGAAGGACTCATACGTGCGCATGCTCTTTGTGGACTTCACATCTGCCTTCAACACCATGATCCCCCAAACTCTGATAGACAAACTATCCACACTTGGACTAAGCCCCTCCATTTGTAACTGGGTACTAGACTTCTTAACAAACAGACCACAGTCCGTGAAGATCCACAACTTCTCCTCCTCCACCATTACCCTCAGCACTGGCTCTCCTCAAGGATGTGTGCTGAGCCCTCTTCTGTTCACTCTGCTCACATATGATTGTACAGCCACACATCCAGGCTGTCATATTGTTAAGTTTGCAGATGATACAGCGGTGGTGGGATGCATCACAAACAATGATGAGTCCAGCTACAGACAGGAGGTGGAACACCTGGAGAGCTGGTGCAAAGAGAATAACCTTCACATGAATGTGAAGAAGACAAAGGAGATGATTGTGGACTTCAGAAGGAACAAACAAACCCACACCCCACTGAACATAGGTGGATCAGTGGTGGAAGTGGTCTCCAGCTACAAATACTTGGGTGTACACTTGAATGATAACCTCAGCTGGAGCAACAACACCACCAGCCTGATCAAGAAAGGTCATCAGAGACTCTACTTCCTCAGACGGCTGAGACGAGCTGGTCTGAGCAGCCCAGTCCTCACCTCCTTCTACAGGTGTGCAGTGGAGAGCATCCTGTGCTCCAGCATCAATGTGTGGCATGGAGGCTGCACAGTTGCAGAGAGGAAAGCTCTACAGAGAGTGGTGAAGGCTGCACAGAAGTCTGTTGGAGTCAGTCTCCCCACCATCACAGACATTTACACCTCCAGATGCAGGAAAAGAGCCACCTGCATCATGAAAGACCTCACTCACCCAGCACACTCACTCTTTGCCCCACTCCCCTCAGGACGGAGGTTGAGGAGCATCAAATGTAGAACCACTAGACTGAGGAACAGCTTCTACCCTGAGGCTGTTAGACTCATGAATAAATAAACAATAAGAATAATCACTGCAAAATATCACATCATGCTGATGCTGATCTGTTTTCTTGTTGCTGTGTTCATCTGTGACCATCTGCTCATACAGACTCATGTTCGTGCTGCTGTTTATAATGATGTTTTTCTACTACATTAGGGCTTAGTGTATTTCTAGTTGATGTTTTCTTAGTTAATCCTAGATGTTATTACTGTTTTTCTTCTTGCATTTGTTGTTGGATGTAACTGGGACCCTGTGTACATAATCTGGTTTTCATCATGTAGTGATATAGGCCTCTGTCTTGACCTTCAAGTACACCTCTCCACATCTCTCTGAAACTCTAAGTGTTACACCTTCATGGACACTTATATATTTTAACAATTATTATGAATTAATGGACACTAATTAATCAGATTGAACTTTCTCTTTAATGTGTGTTAATTCAGAATTGATCAAACAGTATTTTTGTCATTTCAATGATGATTTTACTAAACTGGTATATTTTAAATATGACAAAGTTAAGAGAACATCTCAGAATGATCATGTTTTGAACTGTCTGCTCTAGGCAGAATAAGTGTCGAAAGTTGAAGGAACAATCCTTCGTATTTGTTTGAACTGTTTTTGTTTCAAAGGAAAAGTGCTAGACATAGCTTGCTTTCGGTCTCCCGTCCTTTCTAAAAACAATGAATCAGTTCTCAAAACAAAGTACGGACTTGTGCACATGCACCTGCATCTTCTCACGTATGTTTTCTATGTTTTGTCTACCCTATCATCTGTCACTCAAACTCACTCATTTGCAAAGTCACACCCTCTCTAGGGGTGCAACAACCAATCAGCAGGAAGTATGGGACTAAGTCACACCCCCTTCTTAAGGGGCACTTCCTGGATTTTGGTTTAGAGTTTTGGAGGAGAACGAACGGTCAACCTGTCTCTCCTCGCTGAAAGCTGGAGACGTCCCGGTCATATGTCAACGACCCACGTCTCAGCTGAGAGTCACGGCAAAGCCTTGCTGTGCCTCAACACTCATTTCTGGAAGAATTTGTTTTCTAAAGTTTTATTTTGAAAGTTCAACCAGTGCGATTGGAGTTTGTTCCTGCCGGTGAATGCGTGCTCTCGCTCGTCTGACCCAGTCATACACGCACGAAGTCATCTGGACGCTCACTGGACCACACAGTCCGTTAGTGTCCACAAACTTCTCAGTCCTCACCTCGCAAGACGTCTCGTCACCAGGTAAAGAGGCGTTGTTTGTATGCTGCACGTGTGAGAAGCCCAGCTAAGATCCGTATGGGAAAGCTTGCCACCCTGGTTGTTTTCAAAATAATTAACTTCCGTTAACTTAGCTTCCATTCATCTCCTTCCTCCTATTTCTTATTTTTCATAAGTATTTAATCTGTCAAGTTTTGTGCCAACAGTTAAGTTTTAATTGTCTGTTTGTTTTAATTTGAATTCTTGTCAACGTAGTTATTAAATCAGAGCTAATATCGATACAAATGTTTATGTAATTTTTGTGATAGTTTCAATAAAAGGTCTATTCTTTTGGTAGACCAACATAAATTGAAGTCTAAGCGTGAAATTACATTTCTGGCTAATCACATCGTTAGATTTGTTGATTTAATCTGAAAAAGTTGAGACCCCGCACTTTGGTGGCAGTTTGTGCAGATAAAAGTCTGCTCATAGCTGCACGTCTAAACTATAGGTAGTCAGTAAACTGACTAATAACTCCTATATTGTTACATTTATTGGTGGCCCGCGTACGGGTCTTCTGAAAGATTAAATTGATAAGTTGTTTTTGTAGCTTATTTTTGTTACGGTGTTGTTGGCATTAGTTTTGCATCCTGGTTTTGGTCTTATAAGAATAGTTCTGGCTGGTGGAGTGTCCGGGAGTTGCTGATCGTGGCATTGTCTGGATTATTTTGCCGATAGAATTATTTGATGTTTCACATTTCAACGTCTGTTTGAAGCTGCTGAGTGATAAATGTTTTGTTTGTTTTTGTGAGACGTTTCATTACGTGTCACGAGGCTGCTTGCATTGTTCATTTTGTGACCGCCGTGTCACCACTGCTTCATCTTGTTACATCTGCGGTTTGCTGTTGAAGGTCTGTTTCACAAATTTGCTGCTCCATTTTACCTAATCTGTTACAACGTGTTTGCCGAGGTTCGGGTAAAGCCCACTTAGCTTTTGGACCGGACTGTGTTCCGGTTCCGTTGGACGTAATGTCCGTGGTTGTACACAGTTAGAGTGCTGCCTCCCCTGGGGGCGTGAGAGCTAGCTTGGTTGTGTTTTAGCTCATTGACAGTATTTTCTGCGGTGTAAAAATACGTTTATTTTGTGGAAGAGAGTCCAGTACTTTGGATCGAGCTACTGCTAAACGGTACCGACAAGATGGCTGCTTAAAACGCTGTGATTGGTCCATTGTGTGTCGCGTTCAAGAACGTTGGTTTCTGTAGACTCTGGTTGTCGGATTCATTTTTGCACACATTTCTAACAGTTTATTTGTGTTGTTTGAGTTCTATGCGCGTGATATCGTCGAAGACTGGCTTAACCGCGGTGTTTTGCGATATTTATGACTGTTTTAGAACGTTGAAAAGACCGTTCCACGCTTTTGTTCGACTGACCGCAGGTCCGTGAACACACCGCTCGAACGGCACGTCACTAGTGGGTGGCGTTAGGTTTGGAAGACACAGTTTCCCATGAACACTTGGGTTTTAGAACTACAGTTCTGTCTTCGCTGTGATTGGTCGATTACGCTGTATGTGTTGACGCATGCGCAGTGGGTGAAGCCCCGCTCCTCGTCACTTTTCACTTCAGCTACTTGTCCCAGACGAGTTTCCGTGCTTGTTTGTCCATTACTGTCATTAAAAAGACTGTTTAATCGCGGTGTTTTTGAGATTTTAGTGGGTGGACAGAGCCGGTTGCTCTGAAAACTGCCGATCGCCATGTGACCAGGTCACGTGACGCCGATTTTGCCGGTTTTATGAGGACCGACCTTATTTCTTTTAAACGCAGTTTAAAGGGTTTCACAGTTCAACCGATTTTGCTCACATGATTTCGTTTTGTGAGCCTGGGTTTTAGAGCTTATCACGTTACGCTTTAGATCTGTCTGATTGATGCTTTTCATCTATGTTAGATGTCTGTGGGCTAAAAAACTGCAGCTTCGCTCGCTGGTGATAACAGCGCCTCTATAGCGGTCAGATAGAGAAATTACAGTCGCTGTGATACACTCACTTCCAGCGCTGTGCCCCCTGCTGGTTACATTGAAAGACGCAGTCTTCAGGTAATTTGTACATGCTGAATGTTCCCGTTTCAGAAGAGGAACATTTTTGAGGATATTGTACTCACAGCACACTTTATTTTGATTTTCACATATAATCAAATGTTGATGGCAGAACAGTTACACAGATTTAATACAGACATGTATGTTTTTAGATAAAACTTAGCAGTTTATCTTTAATTCTGTGCAGAACTAGATCTCTGTCCCTGTGTTTTTAAACTGCAAGTTTAAAATAACACACATGAGGCTTCTTTTGTCTTGGTTTTCACAAAAAATCTCACAACGACAGCCGTTTTGTTTGACCTTGTCACAGGTCGACAAATTACTAGACATCACTGATTTTTATTTCATTTAACATCTTGGATGTTTTCTGAGCAGCTCATACACTTTGCATATTTGCAAGCTGCGATATGAGACCCACTTTATTTGATTTTTCACAGAACATCAGTACAAAGATGGACGTTCAAACAGGTGAACCACCTGAGGGGGGCTCCTCTCCTATCTATCCTAGATGGATGGATGGGGGCCTTGGGATTCCTGCCCGTGCTCCACGCATTTTGGGGGAATCTGCCTCATCGTATGCTAATTACTTAGCTGCTAGGAACGTCCATCAGGATAAGTGGGAAAATCCCCTGTCATTCTACGACAGGCTAATCTCGGTCTACTCCGGGGGAAAAACTATTCCTGGATTAGAGGAAAATATGGAGTTTAAACGTCTTTTCATTATGAATCTTATGCCTTTTCAAATGAAATGTGTTCATTTCAAGGTTGATTGCAAAAAAGATTCTATGGAAGTGATAAGACAATATGCTGCGTCAGTTTTTGAGGCCGAAATACAACCTAGGATACCATCAGAGGTTTGTACAGGTCAAAAGGTCACATCCCACTCGCAGGAAGTAGTAGAGGTTCCCTCTCCTTCAAAGTGCGAGAGGACACAGGTTTTTCATGATAACAAACAACAGATCAGTTCCAGCTGGAACAGTGACTCTGGTCGGTTCACGGGGAGTTCTGAACCCCCTGCCCCTCAGGTTGAAAACCCTGTGAGGAGCAATGAACCGCAAAAGGCAGATGTTCGCTCTCTAGATGAACCGAGATGGTTCAGATCGAACCAAAAGAGTTCTCACCTAGGTCTCACAGTGGGTGAACTTCGAGAGAAGTTGATGTCTGGGAACCGTGACCCTTTGAAAAGTGGTCTGTCCCGACATGTACCCACGAGAGGCGGCCCTCCTGCCCCTGCCCCTCGAACTGCACAGTTTGAGACATGCAATGAGTCACACATGCTCCAGATTATGGAAACGGCGCCTCCGCGCGAGATCGTGACTGAGGTTGTGAGTTGTTTGTCAAATGATTTGAATGTTACAGTGGTTGACCAAGCTGACACAACGTGTGACGTTGTCCTTGATGATAACACAAACAACGTTGTTCATCCTGATGAAGCGACGCGCAGCACTGTCTTTTGCAACAACTCGGTGCACACAGTTGACAACAACAACGTCAACACTGACATAAATACTGACAGCAAACAAATTGCTGAGAATCCACATCCTGAAGGTCATGAGGCAGACAGCCATCATGATGCTGACAGCGACGATGATTACACAGACAGAGTCACACGTACACAGAAACGTGTGGACATACCTGAACGGTTTCTGTGTAACTTTATAAAAAGGGGGATAGCTAAGAGAGCTTACCTGCCACTCACATTGGAAGGGGTCCTAGAGCAAGAAGCACTCCTGGTTAGCGGCTCAGACGTGTCTGTCATGTCAGCCAAACTGTTTGAGGAGCTAAGGACCGCCGCTAACGATGTTGGCAGGCAAATACCCTTTGTGAAAGACACTTATGGTGATCAACTGGGCCTCGCAAAGACGAGAACAACCCTAATAGCCATGGTTCACATGCAGATTGGCGAGATGTCACTATACCACCCGGTATATGTGTCTGATCTTGACTCACTCCGGGCTCCATTTGTGGTTGGCCAAGATTTTATAAATCGCTTTGAAGCGATTATAAATTATGGCAATCAAACAATGTGGGCCACAGTGAGCAGTCCGCTGCCATTCGTGGTACCTCCCCAAGGTCAGGACACTGACTGTCTAACAACAGGTACCGCTGAGGTCACATGGGATTCCCCAACCGAGACCACAGACCCGGTAAGTGAACCTTCAACTACAGGTGAGACAGAGGAGACTCAACAATTGGACCAGACTCTGGCCCATCACGAGGACCTCCTCTGCGAGCTGACACCTTCAGCACTCCCTGACCACTTCCTACCACAGGTAGATGAAGGTGTGGAGATCCAAGAGTCCCACACCGATGACGCTGTACTGTCCTGTGGGACAGGTAATTCGGCAAACAGCCAAGCTTTCAGTGAAGTCTTGGTTCAAGGACATCTGAGCCCACAAGGTGACAGTCTACAACACTCTGACAGTCACTTGGACTTCATTGTTACTGATTTTGAGGACCCCTCCTTAAACAAAAAGGGGGCGGACTCACACTTCCTACCACAGGTAGAGGACGGTGTAGAGGTCCAAGGATCACGCACCGAGAACGTTGTGCTGTCCTCTGGGACAGGTAATTCAGTTATCAGCCAAGCGTTCGATGAAACCTTGGTTCAAGAGCGTTTGAATCTAGAACTACTCAGAGATGACATAGTTCTTACAGACTCAAAGAGCACCTCTTCATTCATGAAGTGGAATGACATACATCACAACGACAGAGACACGCCTGCGACGGCGCCGACAGTTGTGACACACCTGCATTACGCAGAAAGAGGTAAACGTACAGAGATACGTTGGCCGAAACCTAAAAGGTTCCTGCGTACTGTCTACTCTAAGCTGCGTAAACAGCCTAAACTAAACAAAGGCATCCTAACTCGTGCCCATGGACGGACGTCCACACCCGTGTGCTTGGTCCCTCATGACCACAGGGGGGTGATGTTAGGCCATGCCCATGTCAAGGACAAAGATTTCAATAACCCCACAAACGACAAAGATCTCGCAAACTCACAGACTTCATGGGAAAAGAAGGTCGTCCAAGCACAGGATAGTAAATAAGCTTAAACAGTTTAAACTATTCTAGTTGCGAAAAGAAACCGTTCCAACTAGAACTTAGAAACGCTAAGCATAAAACCCACAACAAAAACTAACCTTAACAACCGTTTAAATCCGCAGGATTTAATTGACATCGGTTATAAAGCTAAGAACTGTTTTTCTTGTGTGTGACACGTTGGAATCTGACGACCAGAGTGAGTTTGTTGTAGTGAAACGTTGTTTTTAGTTGCTTGATTGCTACTTTTGTTGTTATTGAAGTTGTTATTGTTTTCTGAACACTCCCAGCCAAAAGAGGTTTTGATTGTTGTTAAGTTGAAAACTTAAATGGATTTAACTATGCCAACATGCTGTTCATTTTGTTAAGGATCTCAATCTTTGAAAAGTCATTGTAGATTAATACTACTTAAGGTACTGTAATCTACACTGATCTCCCAATCATTTAGGTAGAACCGTTTCGATCGTTTCTATTCTAGATCTATTCATTTTGATGAGTCTCGCCATAGACTTCAAAATTTATAGGGAATACCAAATCTTGCGTCGTTCGTCTAAAAGACAACAGACATTTAGACCAAACTAGTTTTCATTTTTTTATTTTAGTTTAACCTAAACTAAATAATGAATGGAGGAATAGTTTGAATGAAGAGGCCTTCGTTACAGAAGCCCTCCACATTTCTATAGGTATAGATCCCTATTTCTGATTTTTACAGCATTGATCCACCCCTTAATTGGTAATTTTAGCTGATCTAATCCATGATAGCTTACATACCAGGTGCATATAGGTAAGGCTTAATGTAGAATCCCAATCATAAGCCCACCTAAAACCACATAATTGCATGACACATTGAACCAGGGTGGCACCGACTGGAAGCCATCCAGCCTGCAACCTTCGATGTGGGGACCTGCTGATCCAACGTTGGTCTTCAACCTTCATCCAAGGCCCGCCTCCTCTGCTTCAATCGAGGGATCCCCTCTACATGCTGATTAAAAACCATTCTTGCTGATGAAATCAATAACCCCCATCGTTGTGGATTTACCGTTGTGGATTATAAGACTTTGTTTTCCAAGGGATCACAGACTCAGTTCTCCATGGGTTAACAGACTATGTTTTCCAAAGGATTAAAAGCTTGCCGCAATGGGATTACCTACGAACAGTATGGAATTTCCAAAAACATTATGGGAGTATAATTTTGAACTTTTTGATTTTTTTTTTCCACTTGCTGGATTACATAGAGGTCAGAGACATTCGGTGGTATCCTTTCGTGTTGGAACTCATCCCCAAGGACAGGCGATGACTTCCAAAAAGGGGGACTGTAGTGATATAGGCCTCTGTCTTGACCTTCAAGTACACCTCTCCACATCTCTCTGAAACTCTAAGTGTTACACCTTCATGGACACTTATATATTTTAACAATTATTATGAATTAATGGACACTAATTAATCAGATTGAACTTTCTCTTTAATGTGTGTTAATTCAGAATTGATCAAACAGTATTTTTGTCATTTCAATGATG
Source organism: Garcialebias charrua (assembly GCA_038048925.1). Classification (NCBI taxonomy): domain Eukaryota; kingdom Metazoa; phylum Chordata; class Actinopteri; order Cyprinodontiformes; family Rivulidae; genus Garcialebias; species Garcialebias charrua. The sequence goes on from JBBPBX010055599.1 coordinate 17,975, forward strand.
ATTTTACTAAACTGGTATATTTTAAATATGACAAAGTTAAGAGAACATCTCAGAATGATCATGTTTTGAACTGTCTGCTCTAGGCAGAATAAGTGTCGAAAGTTGAAGGAACAATCCTTCGTATTTGTTTGAACTGTTTTTGTTTCAAAGGAAAAGTGCTAGACATAGCTTGCTTTCGGTCTCCCGTCCTTTCTAAAAACAATGAATCAGTTCTCAAAACAAAGTACGGACTTGTGCACATGCACCTGCATCTTCTCACGTATGTTTTCTATGTTTTGTCTACCCTATCATCTGTCACTCAAACTCACTCATTTGCAAAGTCACACCCTCTCTAGGGGTGCAACAACCAATCAGCAGGAAGTATGGGACTAAGTCACACCCCCTTCTTAAGGGGCACTTCCTGGATTTTGGTTTAGAGTTTTGGAGGAGAACGAACGGTCAACCTGTCTCTCCTCTCTGAAAGCTGGAGACGTCCCGGTCATATGTCAACGACCCACGTCTCAGCTGAGAGTCACGGCAAAGCCTTGCTGTGCCTCAACACTCATTTCTGGAAGAATTTGTTTTCTAAAGTTTTATTTTGAAAGTTCAACCAGTGCGATTGGAGTTTGTTCCTGCCGGTGAATGCGTGCTCTCGCTCGTCTGACCCAGTCATACACGCACGAAGTCATCTGGACGCTCACTGGACCACACAGTCCGTTAGTGTCCACAAACTTCTCAGTCCTCACCTCGCAAGACGTCTCGTCACCAGGTAAAGAGGCGTTGTTTGTATGCTGCACGTGTGAGAAGCCCAGCTAAGATCCGTATGGGAAAGCTTGCCACCCTGGTTGTTTTCAAAATAATTAACTTCCGTTAACTTAGCTTCCATTCATCTCCTTCCTCCTATTTCTTATTTTTCATAAGTATTTAATCTGTCAAGTTTTGTGCCAACAGTTAAGTTTTAATTGTCTGTTTGTTTTAATTTGAATTCTTGTCAACGTAGTTATTAAATCAGAGCTAATATCGATACAAATGTTAATGTAATTCTTGTGATAGTTTCAATAAAAGGTCTATTCTTTTGGTAGACCAACATAAATTGAAGTCTAAGCGTGAAATTACATTTCTGGCTAATCACATCGTTAGATTTGTTGATTTATTCTGAAAAAGTTGAGACCCCGCACTTTGGTGGCAGTTTGTGCAGATAAAAGTCTGCTCATAGCTGCACGTCTAAACTATAGGTAGTCAGTAAACTGACTAATAACTCCTATATTGTTACAATCACATGTACCACATGCGGTGCAAATGACAATAAAGACTCTCTGACTCTGACTCATATCATCACAGTACCGGTATCCCACATCTTTAACCTGACCATAAGCCAAAACTCCCTTCCAGATGCTTTGAAAACAACCTTTGTTCTACCTTTGCTGAAGGGAGGTGACCCCACATCACTGAACAACTATTGACCAATCTCTAAACTGCATTTTAGCCAAGGTTCTAGAAAATTTGATAAACTTGCAAACCAAAAAGTATTGGGACTCATTTAATGTCTTACCTGGCCATCAATCTGGTTTCAGGAAACACAGCACCACTGCTTCACTGAAGTTTTTTTATTTTTATTCATAAAATTTGTTCATTTTTAAAATGCAATACAAAACAATCCCATAAACGATAACATACAAAATGTAAAAAAAAAAAGAAAGGTAGCAGAATAAGAAAAAATCTTATTATATCTGCCCCTTTTTTTAAACAATTAGTTCAACCAAAAATAATCTTCAGTAACAGAACAAAATTAATAAATCTTTCTAAAAAAATTTAACTCTAATACAATACACATTACGCTACTTCATTTTTTTAACAATTCAGTTTTGATCTTTTTCTTTTTTCCCTTTTATAGATGGCCTCCCTTCTCACCTTATAGCCATCCTCTTCACACCATTATGATTTTTTTCTTTTTTTTTTAAATAGGACAGAAAAAAGTAAAGACGGAAAGCAAGACCACAAAACATAACAAACACACACAGAAAGCACAAGGCAAACACACCCGACCGCCGTCTGTAAACCTGCAAAGAACATGACAGAACACAACAACAAAACACATAACAGACCTAGAGCATTCATGGCTTTGCAGTAGATTTCCACAAATATATACACCTATACCTACATATATATTTACAAACACATACATACATACACATGCATATGCAGTCACATGCACATCTACATATCTACATACGATACCTACATGTGCATCCCTGCATCTACCTGCGCGTGGTTATGAGCATGCACAAGTGTATAAAGCCTCTCCAATAGAACATTCAGTAGTGACCGCGAAGCATCAGAGATCCGACCCCCAAGACCCGAGGCAGACAAGGGGGGGACCAGAGCCCAAGACCCCAAGAGGGACACCAAGCACAGAGCCCCCAGGGCCACCCAGACAGGATGAACCACACGCCCACCCCCCAGATCCAACCATAGGGGAGAACCAGAAGAGCCCCACCAGCGACTACACACAATGACCACCCCGGGGCCTACAGCGACATACTCACAGGCCCCCGCTGGAACCCGCTGCACCGATGTAGCCCCAGGACTAGGCACCTAGGCCTAGGCACCGAGGACGCACACCCCTCAGGCCCCGGCCCAACAGGACCAGAGGACCTGAGCCCCACCAGGCAGCTACCAGGCCGAGCCAACACACGCCCAAACACCCCGCCCCCGACACTGAGGGCCCCAAGCGTGCCGGTAGGCAAAGGCACACCCCACTAAGGGGCTACGTGGCAGGGGCGCGACACCAAGCAGCCCCAGCTGAATAAAAGAGGGGGCAGTCTCAAATCACTGTGCACCTTCCGTCTGCTGGGAGAATTAAGATGTTTTTGTCCTTGCTAAGAGGACTATGCTAAAAGTGGTGAGTGCATCCCTCGTTAGGCCAGCAGTCACTCTTTCAGGGACAAAGATGTTCACATTCTTGATAGGGAGGAACGATGGTTTGAGAAAGGAGTAAAGGAGGCCATCTTTGTGAAAAGAAACCGTCCATCATTAAACAGAGGTGGAGGCCTCCGGGTTCAACTGTCCACCTCTTACAATGCTGTTATTGCTAGTATCACTCAGCCCTCTGTGAATAGCAAACAACCATCAGGGTGCTAATGATCCATCGTTAGGCTGATGGTCCTCCTTGATCATGTGAGCAGCTGGTTTCGGCTGTCATCAGCCAACTGGTTGATCCACTGGGAGGGGTGCTATTTATAAGACTGAGCTGAATACAGCAGCTCAGACTGAGGAAGTATTTCGGACGAAAGACGAAACGTTTCTACAATTATTTTGCTTTGTTTTTTGAATGTCCTGAGGACCACACTTAGCTTTTTTAGATAACTGATAAACAATTGTTTTATAGGTAATGTTTCTTTGTGTAACAGGTTTCCTATCACCTTTCATCTGGTGAGAATGAGGATAAGGATGATGACGATGATGATGAACCTTGTACTGACATTTCAAAGCTCTTGACTTCAACAAGTACACACAAGTTCCTGCTCTCATGGGTGCATATATGAATACAAAATGGCCGAAGCGCACACCCGCAAGGCTACCGGAGACAACAGCAATCATACAGCATCTTGTAAGTGTCCCGACTCAATCAGAGATGGTCCAAAAGGCCTCCTCGGATCTGACAAGCCACCCTCTCCAGTCCCCTTCTCCCTTCTCCTGCTGATTGCAGCCACCCCTTCCTGCGGGGGTGAGACGATTCTCCAGATGAAAATGAGCTCATCAAACATATTTACATTCAGACGTGATGGCACCGACACACACACACACACACCAAGAAGGAAGGTCGAACATTGATTTAATGAGCATAAAGCAGAATCCTGACGTTGGACCAGATGGAGTTAAAACCCCAAGTTTATCTTCAAGTGCACCAAAAACAAAAATCTCAAAATGGCCATAGAAGCTAAACTCAGTGAGATGAATTTTCAAAAAGCACAAAAAGGACAATGTCGAATCCTGACTTTCAATTTGTTTATTTGAAAAATTTCTATCTAAGACTGATGAATCCTGGTGAATGAAGGGAGCAATTTTATCCACCACCAGGTGCAATGATGGGGATGATTTATGGTGTTTCTAGTGTAAAATACTTTCACACAGCGGACATGTTTCGATGAAAAGATGGTTAGCCGTTAGCCACAATGCTGCTCATTCAGTCCTCACGTTGTAGCTGGCTGTAAACTGTGAGATGGATTTCCTAAATGGAAGCGGGTCTTATTATTCTGGGTTTCATGATACTGTACATGGTTCAAGAAATCCATTCCATAGTTTGAAGCCAATGTGCAGAGCAGCTGGCAGGCAATCACATGAGTAAAAAAATCTGATACGTAAATTATATTGGTATTGGAGTCAGATACCAATACCAGATCGGATCAGCCCCATCCTTAACTAGAACCCCAGCCCTAGCGGAGCTTCTTAAGCCGGGAGCAGCACTTTCGCTTTCTGTTTGAGAGCCCCTGCTGCAGCTTCCAGGTAGATGGCTTTAGGATCTAGATTCTGCCGAGCGTAGATTTGAGATCATTGCTGATCGCTGCTGTGTTCTATGGTAAATCTGCTCTAAAACTCTAACCCTAATCCTAAACACTAAAACCATAAATGCGGGTATCTGATTTTCTTGTCTCATATGAAAAGGTTCTTGAATTTTAGGATTTTTTTTTTCAAATCAACAATTAATTTTTAGAAACAGTAATTTGATCTATTGTATGAATGTATTCTTAAATTTTAATAAAAATATCACAGTAGCAGCTTTACATTTATTTATGTTTTTATAAATACGGGTGGCCGTGGCGTAGTGGTTCCTTATCAGTCGGTCTCTCGGTGCAACATACTTGCTATGGGAATTGCACCCCGCGCAATTACCTGAAGGAATACAATCACGCCTTTACGGCTAGGGTGTCAGCGTCGCGCCAGAGGCCCCGCCCTCTGGGTACTTGAGCGGCTGACGCCCGTCCATCTTTCTCTTATTTGCCCTTCACCTCGCTTAACACCTGAACTTCGTGGGACTTCTCTGTTGTCGCATCGCTCGACTGAGGTGAGCTTGCTCCCTACACTGAGCGTACAGAGA
>JBBPBX010055600.1:0-23051 GCA_038048925.1 Garcialebias charrua
ACATTACGGTATTGATTTCAAGTTTATCAAAACATTTGTTGACAAAGTAATACATAAATAAAAATAAAAACATAGTTTCACTTTTATCATTTGATAATGTATCAAAGCATCATATTAATGTATTATTATTATTATTATTTTAAACTGTATTCTTGAATGGTTAACTATGCATCCCGTCCAGTGCTGACCCTCTAACACATTTCATTCTAACTTTTTGTGTATCATTTGATCATAAATCATGTAAGAAAGGCTTTTTTTTTTTGTCAATGAAACTAAATATCCACCTTTTTCGTTTTTTTTTCAATCAGATTTTTTTTCAGTTGAGGTTTGCTGATGAGTTAGAGGAAACTAACAATGTTAGCAGTTGTTGCTATTTTGAACATTAGAGTTGTGGCCTTAAGGCAATTACCAAACTTGTCAGAGACTGCAGATAAATGACCTTCTGCAGAATAATGTACATCAACTTGTAATTGTCTATGAAATGCATACAAAGGTTTTGCTATTAATTTGCTGCTGTGTGATAAAAGGTGTGTGTGAGAGTGTGAACTAACAGAAAAAAAAAACAAAGAAAATAATAAAAAACAAGATGTGGTTGGTGGAGGCGAGGTTGAAGATTAAGATGGAGATGAGGGAGATAATGAGAGGGGATGCGTTTTCAGTAAATGTTAATTGTTTGTGTGAAGGTCAGCCAAGTTAATAAAATTGACCACAGCGACAACCCCCCTCCCCCACCACCACCACACCCAGCCCAGTTTCACAGAGGAAAAGAAAAGAGATGCCCTTTTCCAGGTCTTTGCAGAGCTTCCTTGCTCATTAGTTCTTCAAATTTATTCAGCAGTAGCCGACTAGTGCAAAAGCATATGACCAGATGGGAGTCCAGATAAGAAAAACACAAACCAGACACTGCTACTGGGCCACAGACTTGGCTGACCATGTTATGGACCTATGCAGCCATCATAGACAACACAGTCATAGTCTACTGCCCACTAATGATGACATCTCCGTCACTGCCCGAGGGAATTCAGCACTATAAAAGTAAACTGCACTGCAAGCCATGCAAACTTGGGAGATGCAGCCTTTACATCAAATGCTGCTTGCTTTTGTCAAAGCCTTAATTAAAATCTGCAGTAAGCAACGGTGCCTTAATAATAGTACATGCTTTTGATCATATCAGCAGAAGCATAAATAATTGTAGCAGATAATAATAATGCAACTAGTTTGTGTAATTGTATTGTTAAGAACTGCTCTGAAGCTACATCAATGAATGGCTGCATGACCCCGCCCCCACCACCACCACCACCACCCCTTTTTTTAAAGTTAGAACAATAAACTCTTTAGATCACTAGCATTTAGTAGACTATCAATAAATTAACTTTTGCTAATAATGCTTCAAACCTGATAAATAATTAGCATACAAGATACAATAATATAAAAATAAAAAATCTACAGGCAGAGGTTCATTTATTTGAGAATCTAAAGATAAACATTGTACAACCTTTTGGAAATTAAGGTTCAATTAATAAAATATGTGTTGTTTAGGATATTTCTTGCAAATATGCAAACAAATATGATCTTAAAATATTTCCCTATTATTGTATTAATGGTTAACTATAATGATGATGATGATGATGATGATGATGATGATGATGATGATGCTGATGATGATGATGATGATGATGATGATGATGATGATGATGATGATGATGATGATGATGATGATGATGATGATGATGATGATAAAAATACATGAATACAAGAACAAGGAATTCATCATGTTTTACTAAAACATAAATCTGAATTTCCCAACAGTTTTTTTTTTCTTCATCCATTGGCAAATATTTTAGAGTATCTTGTCAACCTTATATGGTGAGTCTTTTCCAATCCTATATATTTCCTTACAATAAACAAATAAGGATGTGCTGGTTGCAGTTACACCTAGTTAGGCATTTTTAAAGACATATTTAAAAATGCTATTTCCATTTATCCTATTGTCTGCATTTATGTTGCATCTTTCTAAAAATCCTATAACTGAATAAGAAAAAGAAAAGGAAAAAAAAAAATGCAAATGAAAACTAAACCCACCTTGTGCTCATCATTTCATTTGTTTGTCATCTTGTTAATTATCAGAAACCCCACAGAGTGCAATTGACACAAAGGCAGCACCATATGTTTAGCGATGTGGGAGACTGGGTGATGATGCTGGGCCAGACTTTTCACAACAGGCTCTCAGCTACATACAGCAGCTAAGGAGAGATTACTGAAAATATGATAGCAACAGCACACATCTCTTTACCTTTACCTTAGCATGCAAGCCAAGACAGAAAAAACAAGAGGTTTATTTCCAAAACTCCTACTCTGTCAATATAAAACGTAAGAATGCAAGCTATATATGTCAGGTATTCAAAGTGCTTTGGACTTTATTTATTTATTTCACAGTAAGTTTAGTCAAATTATTCAACTGTTTATTACAAGTGCATATGTTATGGTTACACAATGGACTAAATTCAGTTCACATTTCTAAATTATTTAACCCACACCTCTTATAATTAAAGGTATAAACTAAAACAGTAATTTATTTGTGCAACAACCTAAAATAAAACCAATTTATTTTAGATAAGCAATCCAATAGCACAATTTCCACAAGAGTAGAAACATCTGAAAACAAAATGAGTCCAACTGTTTATCATCATTACTTCAATCTATTAAAACATCACTGCACAAAACGCTCAGTCAATTTCCTATAGATTTATGTACAGCAGATGAAAAACTCAGATGGAGCTCCGCAATAATTTTAACGTGTCACTTTTCTCACTCATATGAATCTACTTGATCAGGTAAAAATGAAATAAATAAATAAATAAATAAATAAATAAATAAATAAATAAATAAATAAATAAATAAATATATAGTTATTTTACTACAACAACTAATACTAAGACCTTTACCTGAGGAAATGAAGCAGCTGAGAGGGTAAAGGAGTATATGAGTAATGTGATACAGGATGTGGTTGAGTAAACATTTGTAGAGAATGACAGTGTCTGTAGGGCTTTAACTTTCATACTTTGATCTTTGCTGCTGACAGCCAACTTCCTGTGAACCCAGCTCAGTTTCAAAGCAAAGCCATGCCATGTTAAAACTGGATGATGCAGGACGTGCATTAGCCTCATACTTTATCAAATTGTTTATAGTAGCAAATGGTGCTGAAAATGTCTGCGCTAATGTACTGCAAATGTAGCAATGACACTTTAAAGGTATTGTGACAACATGCTAAAACATAGACATCTTTAGAAAGAGGAGCTACTCAGCTTTGATTTTTTTGTACACAGATGCTTCGAATAATTAATATATAAAAGTATTTTTAATAAAATAGTTTTAATGACGTAACTGCAGTGCGTCGCAGTTTTCGGGTGGATAAAGGAGGGGTCAAACGCCAACGCATTTTTATGACGCAATGTAATGAACGCACATTGTAAATAACAATGGCAGAGAATATAGAAACCGAGGAATTAAGCAATTTAAGTGAAGATTTGAGCGATTTGTCTTCAGTTTGGGAAGCCGAAGTTAGTTCGAGTGATGAACAAGAAACAGCTGGTAATAATGTAGGGCTGCAGCCATATTTATTAGAGCCTTACCGTTCAGGGAGCGAGGGGGACTCCGAGATTTCAGAGGAGGAAGGTTCCGAGGGTGAAGGGATGGAACGTGAAAAGGCTCACTTGTTCACTGGCAATATTAGAACACCCAAATGCGACATAGCGTACCAGCATTTTTCAAGTTTTACAAAAAAAACAAAAAAACAAGGCGATCTTGAAGACAATGAAACTGCGTTCTAATAGCAGCCGCAGACTGAACTTCATGTCCCTACGTCACATGACGTCGCATGCGGTAGTACCCGGATTCCGCGTGACGAAACATGGCGCCAAGTTTAAAATCACTTTGAAACATATTTTCATTGATTTATCATTTTGCTTGTAAAAACAAACATAGTTGAATGATACAACATATATATGTTGTGCCACTTTATGCATAGTTCCAACATCATGTCACAATACCTTTAAAAAATAATGTTACTGAGAAACATTTTCCAAACATTAACATTATATTTTTGCAGAATATGGAGTCTTAGATTATTGTCAATAAAACTAAAATATGTTGACATAACTTTTCTAATAGCAGTAAAGTTCTGGTCATGCAAAGCAAAAACAACATATGTTTTATTTTTTTTAAATACATAAGAGTAAACTAAATAATTTGCGCTTGTATATAAAATGGCTTAGAGATCTGTAACAAATACAGAAGAAGAGTCACATCTGCCATGCACTTGACAAATTATTTGTTTTTCTCCTATTAATTGATTTTCTGTTCAGTTTTGAGAGACAGGAAACATGTTGTACTCTGCCCAGACTTTGTGGTGAAGAGCAACCGGGGACTGCCATCTTCCAGCCGTGACACCTCAGCAGGATCTTTGCATGGCTTGTCGCAACTCAGTGAACACTTCACTTTGAATCAATAACAAAATCAACAGAGGAAAAATACTTCTCAATGCACTAAAAAATAGACATACAAAACCAGATCATGACAATAAAAATAAATAAACATACAAGACCAGAAGCTTCTTAGTAAAAATGACTAATCCTAATGTTTTGTGGGTATAAATAACCATCTAAAAGAGGGTTCCTACCACAAAACTAAAAACTGGATTCATGAAACAAAGGCATTTTGTACATGATATACCATATTTACAGGCATAAAAGTTGCACCTTTTTGCATAAATTTGTAAATCCTCCGACTTATATACCAAAGCGACTAATAAACATTTTTCTTCCCCATATTTGTAACCCAAATTTTGGATGAAATCTGACAATTTAATTAATTCTGACATGAAAAATAAACATTATTATTTGCAGCAACTAGAGGGTTGTTGAGCATCATGGCAATAATTAATAGGTAAAAGTGGCTATCAACAATACACTTGGTTTGCCATACCAAGCCACCTTCGTCTTGCTCCTGGAGCAAACATCAAATCAGCTGCATTTCACCACGTCTCCCAGGCGAAATGCAGCTGATTTGACCACTAAAGTGCATTTAATAAGGGAAAGTTAAACTGATGCATACCTTTGCTTTAATTTCGAGCAAACAAATAATGAAAAAAAAAAAAAAGTTAAATACTTGTTAAAATCCTCCCGTGCGTGCTCCCGCGGCCGCCATTTTGGCAGCCAATCGATTTTAGGAACACCAGCGCACATTACTGGGTTGTCAGTGGTGAGGCATAATAGATGCAACTTATAAGGCCAAATGACTTATTTATGTGGCTTTTTTACTACTTTATTATACATTTTAGGATTGATGTGACTTGTAATAATAATAATAATAATAATAATAATAATAATAATAATAATAATAATAATAATAATAATAATAATAATAATACATTTTATTTGTATGTGCCTTTCTTGGCATTCAAGGTCACCTTACATTGTCAATCATAAAAACAGACACAATATTATATACACAGTAAAAACAGTTAAAATTAAGTAAAATAAGACAATGCAGTTGGTATCATAGTGCATAGGCTACTTTAAACAGGTGAGTTTTGAGTTTGACTTTAAAATGTGGCAAATAATTTGTGTTGCGGATATCAGGTGGGAGTGAGTTCCAGAGCTGGGGAGCAGAGCAGCTGAATGATCTGCTCCCCAAAGTAGCAAGACGAGGAACAATGAGCTGAATAGAAGAAGATGATCTGAGGGTACGAGCAGGTGTAGCAATGTGAACAAGGTCCGAAAGGTATGGAGGAGCGAGGTTGTGGACATATTTGAATGTAAGGAGGAGTATTTTGTTATAGATGCAATATGGGGTGGGAAGCCAATGAAGCTGTTGTAAAACAGGTGTGATGTGATGGATTGAGGGGGTCCGTGTAATGATACGGGCAGCAGAATTTTGGACGAGTTGTAATTATTTTTCTACTTCCGGCTCTCGACAAAGCAAGTTGCATATCTTTTTGCTCCTTCCCTCCCTAAGTTTTTCCTCCTCCCTGCTTGCTTTTTGTCTCGTCTGACTCTTCAGCGCTCACTCGAACCAATTTGCGATGGATTTAATAAATTGGGCTGTTTCTTCAATAGATAAGATTTTTTCCACGAAGCGGACCGTGCCAGGAGAAGCTGTCTGTCCCTCTGACACACACGCGGTTGGATACATGATGGATTCGTGGGGACAGTGGCAGCCTATGTGTCTGACCGTCTTGACTGTCGAAGACGTGGAAGATTTGTGGATTATTGGACTATTAGTAGCAGCTGCTCTGTTTTTTGGCATCGGCGGAGCTGTCTGCTACCTGAAGCTGAGGAGAGCTTCGGCGGCTATCAGCGCGCTGGCGAAACTCCCTGATCAGCAAGATTCTCTGATCCGGGCCGTGAGCTCCTCATCCCAGCTGTTGTATGAGCTCAATCGCACGTTGGGTGCGTCGGTGGACTACCGCGGACCTGCGGGGCGCTTTGGAACTCGTTTACAGCCGCCCGGGCTCCAACAGGGCACGGATGGGGGTTCATAGAACGGAACCTCATATGATTTGGAATTTTGGCCCTGAAACAGCGTCTGGACTTGGAAGGCTGCAGTGAGAAAGAACACTGTGGTCTGGATTGGAATAAACAAAAAGACTATCTAATCTGGTTTCTGCACACGTCCTTGAAAAGAGGCCTGTTTGGAAACTATTCTCCTGGAGCGTAGAGCTGAAGTGCCCTTGCTGACCTCCCCCCCCCCCCCCCCAGAGATTTCTGTGCGTGCCTCGGATAACGCCCAGCTGAATAACTGCTGAACTGTGTTCTCTGAAGTTACTCGCAGACTCTATATCTCCTTGCATGTCGTCAAAACTGCAACAATGTCTCGTCTGGTTGTGCTTATGCTGATAGAGTTTTTGGGACTTTATCATGGAGTGTCCTCAGGCAATCTTTTGATAGATTCTTTTTTTGAATATCACAAATGATACCTACTGTGTTTTTCCTTTTTCCATATCTGTTTTGCTCTTCATCCAGGACGGATGAGAGATGGCCGCGCTGATGAACATGCATGTGTTTTGAATTGCAGCAGCTTAACATTCTCTGCCCTCCTCTGGATGACTGTGTTTACATTATCACGTTGTATTGGTTTACTGGTGCAATGTTAATAAAAAATCTCTTATCTCTTATCTCTTAATGGAGTGTTTTCTGAGGTAGGCCAAAAAGAAGAGAATTACAATAATCTAAACAAGAGGTGACCAGACTGTGGACCAGAACAGCAGTGGAGTGAGGAGTGAGGGAAGGACAAAGATGATTAATATTTTGAAGATGAAAATAGGCTGACCGAGTGATATTATTGACATGGGAGGAGAAGGAGAGGGTGTTATCAAGGGTGACACCCAACTCTTAACCTGATGGGAGGGAAAGATGGAAGAGTTATCAACTGGAATGGGGAAGCTATGAAGTTTGTTTAGTATTGATTTAGTGCAAATTGAAAGAAGTTCTGTTTTATTGCAATTTAGTTTAAGAAAGTTTAAAGTGAACCAGTGTTTTATTTCAAGCAGACAATCAGTGTGGGACAAAGGTGTAAGTGTAGCATTAGGTTTGGTTGAGAGATAGAGTTGGGTGTCATCTGCATTGCAGTGAAACTGAATATGATGTTGCAAAAAATAAAACCAAGGGGGAGAAGGTAAATGATAAACAACAAGGGACCCAGAACAGAGCCCTGTGGAACACCTGAGGTAACAGAAACAGGACGAGACATTGAGGATTTTAACTGAACAAACTGAGTGCGGCCAGAACGGATGAATGGAACCAGTTGAGAGGTGCATTTACAATGCCAAGAGAGGAAAGTCTGTCCAGAAGAATGTTGTGTGAAATTGTGTCAAAGGCTGCAGTCAGATCAAGCAGAAGGAGTATGGATAATAAACCAGAGTCAGCAGCAAGGAGAAGGTCATTGGTGATTTTAAGGAGTGCTGTTTCAGTACTGTGGAGCAGACAGAAAACATATTGAAATTGTTCATATAAATTATTGCAAAACAGATAAGCATGAAGTTGAGCAGCTACTGTTTTTTCAAGAATTTTGGAGATGAATGGAAGATTATATGCCAGTGCAACTTGTACAGCGGAAAGTGCATGGACATGGATGAATCAGAACTTTCTCCAATTAAACTGCTCGAAGACTGAGGCCATAATGATTGGCACCCCTCACCAGGTACAAACATCAACTTTAACAACAATCTCCTTCTCTGGTCAAGACATCCCCCTCTCCACCTCTGTTACAAATCTTGGAATAAAAATGGACTCTCATCTTACATTTGAAAATCACATTAAGCATCTGTTTAAAACCTGCTTCTTCCATCTTCGAAACATCTCCAGACTTCGCCCATCTCTGACTTTTTCCGATGCTGAGAAACTCGTCCATGCCTTTGTCTCCTCCAGGCTCGACTACTGCAACTCCCTGTTTATTGGAATCCCTGGCAAAAATCTTCAGAAGCTTCAATATATTCAAAACAGTGCAGCAAGGATTTTATTGAGAGCTCGTAAATTTGAACATATTACACCTAATGCTTTAACAGAGTAACTGAGTTTTCGACAGATCGAGCGCTTTGACTTCTATCGAGGCTTTTTTGTCCACCTCGACTACCCGTAGTGACGTCATCACGTCGCAGTAACGTCTGTACGTCACATCACGTGATAAAAACAGAGCGCGGGGTAGCTTTTAGCTTCTAGTAGACGCTACAAAATGGATTCCTTTGTGCACACGGATGTATGGAGCTGGTCCAGTCTTGTCAAAAAGGTAAAACAGTTTATAATTTTATAAATTGCGCTACTCATTGAAACATCCTGTTGACTTTCTTTGCTTTGAACACCGTTGGCCGTAGTAGATTGTGACAGCAGAGGGCAGTGTTGCATTAACACGGCCGAAACGGCTTCATCTCTCTCGTTTCACAAAGAAAAAGAAACAAATATTAATCTCTCTAGAGCTATTAAAAACCTTTAAACACAATCTCTAAAAGTAAACCTAAATTGCACAGCACTGCAGGCGGTGGTACGGTGTGGCTGTGGCCCCATTTGTTTTTTAAGTTTCGGTTTTCAGCGCGTTACTTTCACTTTTAATATTAATAATAATAACTAATAGTTTTGTTTTTCCTGTGACTTATGTGCAGTATGATAAATGATAGGAGCATAATAAATGCTCCCAATGTTTTGTTGGTCTTTTTTTTTCTTTTTGTAAAGACGTTTTTATGCATTATATTTATTTATTTATTTTGCATCATAAGACACTGTGACGTCATCGGCTACTTGAGCGCCGCTCGACTTTTTTTATGTTAATGTCGAGGTTAAAAATTATGTACTCGTTCAACCCCTAATTACACCCATTCTCCATAATCTCCATTGGCTTCCTGTCACCTACAGAATTCAGTACAAAACTGCTCTCATTACCCATCAATGCTTACACGGAACTTCACCTGACTATCTAAAGGACATTCTTGCACCATATTCATCCACCCGGTCTCTACGATCACAGAACAGTAATCTACTTCACATTCCACGAACCAAATTAAGGACCATGGGAGACCGGGCATTCTGTGTGGCTGCCCCGCCTATGGAACTCCCTCCCTGACTACCTGAGAGCTCCACAGTCACTGGTTGACTTTAAAAGCGGTTTAAAGACTTTTCTTTTTAAGCAAGCCTATTCTGCCTCCGCATGATTTTATCTTTGATCTTGGCTGATAGTATTATTGATTTTACTTGATTTTATCACTTGTTTTATTTTTTTTTATTTTTTTAAGCAGGCCTATTCTGCCTCCACATTATTCTGTCTTTAATCTTAGTTGATATCATTATTGATTTTATTGATTTTATCACTTGTTTTATTGTTGTAGCACTTTGAGATTTTTATTAATGAAAAGTGCGGTATAAATTGAATTTATTATTATTATTATTATTAAAGTACGATAGGAGGCAGTTTTAACAGAAAACTGCTGACCTTGTAACATTTAATAATATCCCTTAAAACATTTAATAATATCCCTTAAAATACAAAGTATTGCACAACAATATGACTGAAATATGAAAGTGCACTCAGTATAAATGTAAGGTAATGCATATTGAGTCATATTTACACATTTGTAATAAAATTAAAATAAAAGTGTCTGTATAAGCTGGCATTTCAGCAACTAAACCTAAATTACGGTACTAAGAAAATAATAATAAAAAAATAATAAAAAGTTAGGGGGAAAAAAACAACAACAAAAAAAAACTAATCTAGTCTTAGAGGTAAGTATGTTAAACAATAAACATCACTCATACATGCTGGAAAGTCGAACTAATTTACACCCTGCCAAATCACAATCTCACTCTTAGCATAGCTGCAGTCAAAGATTGACAGGCAACAAACTGAGTGTGACAGATTCTAAAATCGTATTAAAATAAATGAGAATTTCAGTCTGAGAGAAAAACACTGAGCGAGAGGCAGACACAGTTGAGAGACGGATGGGGGAGGGATTAATTTGAGTGCTTGGGCTGGATAATGTGACACACTTAGCGTGACATTAAACTTGTCATTAAATTATGAAATATTTATGTCATTATTAAGTATACATCCATACTTCAGTACGTATATTTACCACAGAAGGAAAAAAAAGAAAGAAAGAATGAGACTAGAAATAATGTTAGGAAAACAAATTGACCAACTGAGGAAACAAAAACAGAACGTTAAAATTCAGAGAAAAAAAAAGAACTAATAAATAAACAAGCAAAAAAAAACATAAGGAAAACAAATTAAAATAAATGAACAAATTCAGTTCAGTTCAGGATACAGTTCAAGCTGCTCCTGTTTGTTTTCAAAGCTCTGAATGGACTTGCACCTCTGTACATCTCAGAACTTTTGAAAGCCCATCAGCCCGGCAGAGATTTACGATCTGCCAGTCAACACCTGCTGGAGGTGCCTCGCTCAAGGTACAAACAATGGGGAGACCGGTCATTTTCTGTTGCCGGCCCTAAAGCCTGGAACAGTCTCCCCCTTGAGCTGCGTGCCACCTCTGATCTGACTCTGTTCAAAACCAGACTGAAGACCCACTTGTTCAAAAAAGCTTTCAGTGTGTAACTTTTATTACTTTTGGTATTTTAATATGTAGCATTTTTTATTTCCATTGCCTTTTTATTTCCACTTGTTCAAATAAGCTTCCAGTGTGTAACTTTTATTACTTTTGGTATTTTAATATGTAACATTTTTTATTTCCATTGCCTTTTTATTTCCACTTGTTCAAAAAAGCTTTCAGTGTGTAACTTTTATTACTTGTGTTATTTTAGTGTTATTTTAGTATGTAGCATTTTTTATTTCCATTGCCTTCTTTTATTGCTGTTGTTTCCTATTCTATTTTCATTGATTTATTGTTCCAGTTTATTCATCTTTTTATCCTGTTAAGCACCTTGGTCAATGCAAGGCATTGTAGGAAGGTGCTATACAAATAAAGTTTATTATTATTATTATTATTATTATTAACAAATACTGTAAATAAATAAACTGTAAATACAAATTAACTGTGAAATTAGTAAAACAAAATAAAAATCTGAATAAGCGTATAATTCTGCATTATAAACAAAACCGTTTCTTCTCAAAACATAATGGCCAAACTGCATGCAGAACATTTACTTGTGGATGCACTTTTCTCTTAGCCTGGTTAAAACCAGACCCTTGTCCTTCACTTCGCTTTGTACTAGGGTCTGGACTTTCTCCATAGAGAAACAATTCTTGCTGGAGGCGTGGCCTCTGCCTGAGGAACAAAACCATTGGATCTTAGAAAATTTTTGAACAGGGAAAGCATTCTGCTCCCTCCCCCTCTGTGCTCTGCCGAACTTGACTTCAGCTCCGCCTCCTGCTGCAGTCTCTCGCTGCCGCTGCATATTCTGTGTTTATATGTTAATAAAACGTTCTAATAAAATAAAATAAAACCATGTAGCGCTGGTCCAGCACACCAGAAGACCAGAAAATATGCAGGGACTCGGGCAGCAACGTAAAACCCTAGTTTAATTCTCTCGTGACAACCTCAGTCATTTCCTTATTCTTTGCACTCAGCGGAGAGAGAGGAGGAGGAGGAGGAGGGAGCGATCACTTGACTTTTGGCAAAAAAACAAAAGAAAACTCCAGATAAGGGATTAAGAAGGGGAATTTAACACATTTGTGTCACATATAAAACAGTCCTGCATCGCTTTGCATCGCTTTGAATGAGAACATGCGGCTGCTCGCTGGCTGCGCGCTGGGACAGGTGGGGGCGTGGGTTAGGGGCCAAAAACTCCGCCCCTTCTGTTCTCTGATTGGTCCGGTCAAAAATCTACAGGAGAAATAGTTGTCTATGGTAGAAGTCCCAGACTGAGCAGTGAAGGGAAATGAGAATTGAGCGGAGCTGTGCAGGAAGGCGAGGGCCAGGCTACTTTTCTCTGTAATTGTCCCTCATTTGTGAATATTCTTCCAGTGCAGTAAAGTTATTTTAATACAAAGGCAGCATATGAAACTGTCAATCAACTAA
Organism: Garcialebias charrua; assembly: GCA_038048925.1. Classification (NCBI taxonomy): domain Eukaryota; kingdom Metazoa; phylum Chordata; class Actinopteri; order Cyprinodontiformes; family Rivulidae; genus Garcialebias; species Garcialebias charrua. The sequence goes on from JBBPBX010055600.1 coordinate 12,521, forward strand.
GAAGAGAGCAAGCATGCAAAACAGTAATAGAAATTAATTTGTTTGGGGAGCCTGCTGTATGAGAGTGTCTCTTTGATTGATGTGCCATATGTCATAGAGACAAAATAACAGAATTGGAAAAGGACAACTTTATTTATTTATTTATTTTCATAACTCACTTATGGAAATACAACACCCAGGATGCTAGAGGAGATGCTGAGTAGATGACATGTAATCAAAATCTAACTGCTGTGCTGCATTGTGCATTAACCTCCTTGTGATGTGTTTGAATGTAAGGTATGTGTTTTAAATCAATATTCAACCTGAGGAGAGTGTACCTAGCCAAGACCCTCCAGCTAAAGACGAGATGCTTGGTGATGATGAGTCTAAAGTATATGCAGTACATCAGGTCATGGCCATCAATTTATGAAGCATATTTGATATTACACCAACCAACCAGTACATTTTCTCTTTCTGACACCCTGACTCTACCTTTACTATGTTTATTTAACACTCTTACTTGCTTTCCTGTCATACGTTTCCAGACCTTGTATTTCAAATTGCATCGTTAAATTTGCAAATGATGCAGTGGTGTTTGGTAGTGCATATATATATATATATATATATATAAAGTAAATTACAATTAATCCCCTGGGGGGCTTGCTTCTCATGTTTAAACTCTAATCCAACATGCCCAAACTTATCGTTTTGTCCCACATGTGCACTTTTACTGTGTGAAAATGATGCCCGACAATGTGCCAGTCTGCCACAATCACCTGCTACAGCAGAGAACAAAGGCTGGCACAGGCACTGGCAGGCCCTGCAGCCAAAGAGCAACCACGTGTAATGACACAGTCCATGCATATGGATGAGCATGGCAGTGATGTGGATGATTGACAAGAGCGATAAACAATAATAACAAGGAAGGCTATCTCAAAAGACTCCTATGAGACCTGGTGGAAATGTTGTTGCCATGGAGAGCTGAAGGGAAGGAGTGAAAAGCCAAAAGCTGCAACACTCTTGTACAGCAAATCTATTTAATATGCATTTTAAATCAATGGGAAATAAAATGATGCATAATATTGAAAAATACCATGTCCATGAGAAAACAAGAAAAGCTTGCAACTTTGTTTCTGTCAATTACTATTTTAGGAAACAAAAGGATCAGGTTAAAATAATGCACAAAAAAGCATGTTTTAGACTAAATATATTGCATGACATTTGTAGCACAATACAAACTACTGTATATAAATTTACTGATGATGTAACAATTACTCACCTCCTTTTTGCATTTACATTTTGTAGTGTGTTGTTTTTGGTATAGACGTAGCTCTCTTGGAAAAATAATGACGTGGAAACAATTTGTAACATTTCCCTTCTCATGCCAAATCAGACAAATAAATACAAATGTTTCCTGTAGTTTGCCTAAGAGTCCTAAAGGTTTGTTTATACTTCAAACGTCAAAAGTCAAAGTCAACTTTATTGTCAGAACTGCAATATGTACAGGACATACACAGGATTGAAATTACATTTCTCTCTCAGTCCCTCGGTGCAACAGTAACCATTTAAACACTAAACAATTAATAAACAAGCATAAAATGAAATAATAAAAGTTTAGTACTGTCCTGAGTTTTTTGCATAGTAGTTTTTCATAGTAGTAAAAAAAGTATAAAAAGTTTCACCAACACCAAAACACCAACATTTATGCAAGACGTGCGGCTGCGGCCCAGCGATGACGTAATTGCGTGTGTGTCACCGACCGCATTGAGTGTTTATAATTGCAAAAGACAGGGGGATACATTATAGTAATCCCTCCCTCTTCCCTCCCACTGCATACGTCACGCGCACTCCCACTGCATGTTTTATCAGGACAAGCGGATTTAATATAATGATAGGCTCCATTACCTCGATTTGTGAGTCCGTTATGTTGGCTGTTGTAATGTTTGTAGTCGTCCCCCGGTGTTTAATGTATGTGTCCAGCCACTGCAAAGACAGGTATAATGGAGGAACTGGATTGGTCCCACCAGGATCCCCGCTCCGGACCGCCTCGGCAAGTTTTTCTTAAAAACTATCCATGTCAAAGCAAAAACAAAAAACGACTTCTGGAAGAGTAGCGAGTACATGGGCGTAGCCAGGATTTTATGAGGGGCGGTTCATTTAAAGGAAATGTGGACCTTGAAAGATAAACACGCCTCAGTGATCCACAGGAAACGCGTCGGGTTGCCACTCCAAACCTTATCTAGACTCGGGTTTGATTCTCACTTGGTTGAATTCATTGTACGTTTGTCTTTTATTGAATAAAAAAAAAGAAGTTTGTGTTAACCACAGGCATATTAACTCCTTTTTTGTAATCCAATAAAAGACAAACGTAAAATAAGTTCAACTAAGAAATAATCGAACCCAAGTCCAGATAAGGTTTGGAGTGGCAACCCAACGCGTTTCCAGTGAACCACTGAGGCGTGTTGCGTTATCCAGGTCAACTTTTCCTTTAAACAAACCGCCCCTCATAATATCCCTAGACGGGACTTCATAGGCAAAGTGGGCGGTTCGTTCGAACCCCGCGAACCCCCTCTCGCTACGCGTGTGCACGGGTAGCGGTGTGATACACCATATATTGACATCCAAACAAAAAATGCCCACAAACTTTGAACCAATCACACGCTCTGGGCCGCATCCTCCGCATCTCGCAGTGCTGACTGGGAGGCAATGTATAGGACAGCTGTCACCGGGGGATCACAGACAGAAGTTGCGCAACTTTTTTTCAGTCAACGGGGGGTAAAAGACGTGCAACAAGATGTATAAACCAGCCGTAACAGTGTAGGTAAACCAAGGAGTGGTAAACATGGCATGCACACAATGACTCATTAGGACACACTGTTTAAATACAAGACAAGCAGGACACTTCCTTTCTGTAGTTCAGAGTATATGCACACTGGGCAATACTAATTACAAATGTATAGCAGTGGAGTTGCGTTACTCATTAGCCTTTCCTTTTGAAGGAAGATGGGGTAATATAAAATACATTGGCAGACATTAAACATTTAAGAAGCCACTCTGATATTCTGGAAAACAAGCCCCCTGGGGCATATCACACACTGACGAGATTTAGCTTACCACACGCACCAAAAACTGTGAGTGCTAAAACATTTAGTGATGACTTTCATTTCAAGCAGTCAGATCACATGGCTGAGTAGGGCTGGGTACAAACTAAAGACAATATAAAGAATGGTTTCACCGCATCTATAAAATGTGTTATATTGTATTAATCTGTCTAACATGTTCTACAAAAAAAAAGGAAGAAAAGAAACTCAGACATAATTTAGAAAACTTTAATGGTAACACTTTATAATAACTACACACTATTAAGCCTTATTTAAGCATTAACAAACATTTAATTAACAATGAAAACATCATTAATTAAGGATGATTCACACTTAATACACTATTAATTAACACACTTGTTAACGCTTTATACATAAAGAATAATGAGTTCCAAAACCTACGTACTCAATGTTTATTCATGCTTAATAACTCATGAATTAACTATGCTATCTATATTTGTAAATGCACAAATTAATGTGCTTTCACCACATGTATTAAATGCGTACTAATTGTTAAATAATGTTTGAATTCACTATCTATTAATCCTGCAATGCATCATTAATTAAGGCAGTTGCTAGTAGTTACTTAAGTGTATTTGTGAACCATTCTAAAGTGAAGACTATTCATGCTTTATTAAGGCTTTGTTAATGTTTCATAAATCCTAAATAGCCACAAGTTATTTTTCCCTTGTGGAAATCAGACAAAAATGATTTCACTATCTATTAATCCTGCAATGCATCATTAATTAAGGCAGTTGCTAGTAGTGTATTTGTGAACCATTCTAAAGTGAAGACTATGCCCAGCTGTTTATCCGCGTTTTAACATGTTACATCGGTGTCCATCAAACATCTGAGGCTGCCAGGCACACATGGATGCGAGCTCCCGGCCCCAGCAGGCGTCTCGGACCGCCACCACTCGGGTCCGTTAGCATTAGCATGTTAGCTCGTGGTCCCTCCACTAAATCTTGCTGTCTGCTGCTTCACGCGTTCCACAGCGTCTTTGTCCTTGGTCTATCTGTCCCTACGCAAAACCGCCGTTCAGCTGCAGCGCATGTGTCCGCGCGGAGCAACCTCTGAACCAACAAGGTTTGGCTGTCGAAGCCGGAGCTAACCGAAGCTAAGAAACATAGCGACCGGAAACTGTCGGAAACTACCGGAAACTGCGTAATTCGGCTTAAAAATAACAATAAAAAATAACTTGTGGCTAAATAATACTTTATTTATAAAGCTTTATTTCAGCTTTGAGTGTATAAATAAAGTATTATTTAGCCACAAGTTATTTTTCCCTTGTGGAAATCAGACAAAAGTTAAATAAATAAATAAAAATAATAATTTTAAAAAATAATTTAGGTTTAAATGTTCTTTATTTCAGCTTTGTTGCAGCTGTGGTTGTTTTAACTGGGTATATAAATAAAGTATTATTATCACAATTATTTTTTATTGTTATTTTTAAGCCGAATTACGCAGTTTCCGGTAGTTTCCGACAGTTTCCGGTCGCTATGTTTCTTAGCTTCGGTTAGCTCCGGCTTCGACAGCCAAACCTTGTTGGTTCAGAGGTTGCTCCGCGCGGACACATGCGCTGCAGCTGAACGGCGGTTTTGCGTAGGGACAGATAGACCAAGGACAAAGACGCTGTGGAACGCGTGAAGCAGCAGACAGCAAGATTTAGTGGAGGGACCACGAGCTAACATGCTAATGCTAACGGACCCGAGTGGTGGCGGTCCGAGACGCCTGCTGGGGCCGGGAGCTCGCATCCATGTGTGCCTGGCAGCCTCAGATGTTTGATGGACACCGATGTAACATGTTAAAACGCGGATAAACAGCTGGGCATAGTCTTCACTTTAGAATGGTTCACAAATACACTACTAGCAACTGCCTTAATTAATGATGCATTGCAGGATTAATAGATAGTGAAATCATTTTTGTCTGATTTCCACAAGGGAAAAATAACTTGTGGCTATTTAGGATTTATGAAACATTAACAAAGCCTTAATAAAGCATGAATAGTCTTCACTTTAGAATGGTTCACAAATACACTTAAGTAACTACTAGCAACTGCCTTAATTAATGATGCATTGCAGGATTAATAGATAGTGAATTCAAACATTATTTAACAATTAGTACGCATTTAATACATGTGGTGAAAGCACATTAATTTGTGCATTTACAAATATAGATAGCATAGTTAATTCATGAGTTATTAAGCATGAATAAACATTGAGTACGTAGGTTTTGGAACTCATTATTCTTTATGTATAAAGCGTTAACAAGTGTGTTAATTAATAGTGTATTAAGTGTGAATCATCCTTAATTAATGATGTTTTCATTGCTAATTAAATGTTTGTTAATGCTTAAATAAGGCTTAATAGTGTGTAGTTATTATAAAGTGTTACCACTTTAATTACCCCAGACTTACTACAGTTCAAGCAGTCTTGCAATTCTGATACAACTCAGGTTGATAATGTGATCCTTAGAAGTTTGATGTAAGGCATTTTGTGCAGCCTTGATTTAGACATAAAGCAAAAAAACAGATATCCATCCATCCATCCATCCATTTTCTTCCGCTTATCCGGAAGTTATTTGGGTCGCGGGGGTAGCAGCCTAAGTAGGGAGGCCCAGACTTCCCTCTCCCCAGCCACTTGGAGCAGCTCCTCTGGGGGAATCCCAAGGCGTTCCCAGGCCAGCCGAGAAACATAGTCCCTCCAGCGTGTCCTGGGTCTTCCTCTGGGTCTCCTCCCGGTGGGACATGCCCGGAACACCTCACCAGGGAGGCGTCCAGGAGGCATCCTAACCAGATGTCCGAGCCACCTCAACTGGCTCCTCTCGATGTGGAGAAGCAGCGGCTCTACTCCGAGTCCCTCCCGGATGACTGAGCTTCTCACCCTATCTCTAAGGGAGAGTCCAGACACCCTGCGGAGAAAACTCATTTCAGCCGCTTGTATCCGAGATCTCGTTCTTTCGGTCACAACCCAAAGCTCATGACCATAGATGAGGGTGGGAACGTAGATCGATCGGTAAATTGAGAGCTTTGCCTTTCGACTCAGCTCTCTCTTCACCACGACAGACCGGTACAGTGCCCGCTTCACTGCGGATGCTGCACCTATCCGCCTATCGATCTCACGCTCCAGTTTTCCCTCATTCGTGAACAAGACCCCGAGATACTTAAACTCCTCCACTTGGGGTAGGACCTCCTCCCCGACCCGGAGAGGGCATGCTACCCTTTTCCGGCTCAAGACCATGGCCTCGGATTTGGAGGAACTGATCCTCATCCCGGCCGCATCACACTCGGCTGCAAACCGCTCCAGCGAAAGCTGTAGATCATGACCTGATGAAGCCAATAGGACCACATCATCTGCAAAAAACAGAGAAGTGATTCTAAGGCCACCAAAACAGATCCTCTCAACACCTTGGCTGCGCCTAGAAATTCTGTCCATAAAAGTTATGAACAGAATCGGTGACAAAGGGCAACCTTGGCGGAGTCCAACTCTCACTGGAAACGAGCCTGACTTACTGCCGGCAATGCGGACCAAGCTCTGACACCGGTCGTACAGGGACCTAACAGCCCATATCAATGGGCCTGGTACCCCATACTCCCGGAGTACCCCCCACAGAACCCCCCGAGGGACGCGGTCGAATGCCTTCTCCAAGTCCACAAAGCACATGTAAACTGGTTGGGCAAACTCCCACGTACCCTCCAGGACCCTGCTGAGGGTGTAGAGCTGGTCCAGTGTTCCACGACCAGCACGAAAACCACACTGCTCCTCCTGAATCCGAGGTTCGACTATCCAACGGACCCTCCTCTCCAGAACCCCTGAATAGACCTTACTAGGGAGGCTTAAGAGTGTGATCCCCCTATAATTGGAACACACCCTACAGTCCCCCTTTTTGAATAGGGGAACCAGAGTCAGAGTCAGAGAGTCTTTATTGTCATTTGCACCGCATGTGGTACATGTGATGAAAACGAGATTATGTACACAGGGTCCCAGTTACATCCAACAACAAATGCAAGAGAAAAACAGTAATAACATCTAGGATTAACTAAGAAAAACATCAACTAGTAATACACTAAGCCCTAATGTAATAGAAAAACATCATTATAAACAGCAGCACGAACACGAGTCTGTATGAGCAGATGGTCACAAATGAACACAGCAACAAGAAAACAGATCAGCATCAGCATGATGTGATATTTTGCAGTGTTTATTCGTGTTGATTATTTATTCATGAGTCTAACAGCCTCAGGGTAGAAGCTGTTCCTCAGTCTAGTGGTTCTACATTTGATGCTCCTCAACCTCCGTCCTGAGGGGAGTGGGGCAAAGAGTGAGTGTGCTGGGTGAGTGAGGTCTTTCATGATGCAGGTGGCTCTTTTCCTGCATCTGGAGGTGTAAATGTCTGTGATGGTGGGGAGACTGACTCCAACAGACTTCTGTGCAGCCTTCACCACTCTCTGTAGAGCTTTCCTCTCTGCAACTGTGCAGCCTCCATGCCACACGTTGATGCTGGAGCACAGGATGCTCTCCACTGCACACCTGTAGAAGGAGGTGAGGACTGGGCTGCTCAGACCAGCTCGTCTCAGCCGTCTGAGGAAGTAGAGTCTCTGATGACCTTTCTTGATCAGGCTGGTGGTGTTGTTGCTCCACCACCACCCCAGTCTGCCAATCCAAGGGAAAATAACAGATAATGACAATTTATTAAAATAATAATAATAATAATAATTTTAGTTTATTTGAGTTGTACAAAGGACATTTCAGCCATATTCATGTCAACAACAAACAGATGAAATAGTGGATCATGTCCCAATGCTATTTTGATGTGTATAATCATGTTTAGTTACATTAAATATTGTGTATGGCTTCAACTGATAACATGCTTACCCCACCTAATACACTTGTATTTATAAATGTAGGATTAACTTACTATTGTCAATAGCTATGTTTCCATCCAATTTAAATTCGATTTTTGAGCGAATTTTAGAAAATTTCGCTAAAATGTAAATTAAAATTATGAGGATCAGAAGTGTTTCCATTAACTGGCTTGAAGCGCATCTGCAATGCCACGCAAAGCGTCTCTACGTCAGACGTCAGCGTCATTACGTCACACGTCAGCGCCATACGTCAGACGTCAGCGTTACGCACTTCCACAGTAAACAGGAAGTAGCGTTTGAAAACAGACATCTCGGCAAAATGGAGAGAATATTTCAGGTATGTGTTGCTATCGGGCAAGTTGTATTTATTCTGTCATGCCAACTAGTTTTAGCGATGTTACATGTTGTCCGGAGCGGAAACAGCTGATCAGTCACGTGACGTGAATGTTCGCTGCGGCAGAACTGAGTCGGCTAATCTGTTTCCATCTGTCGTTTAGCCGACTCAGCTCTGAATCGACTCCCCAAAAACTACCTCAAGCGAGCGTATAAACTTTAGAGCGACTTAGAGGAAGTTAACTCGAATTATGCCGTTTCCATTTAGCTTTTCTGATGCGATGCTTCATAATGCGCACCTAGAAACCTTGATGGAAACACGCCTAATGTAGTGACACACCTTGACTGGGCACAATTAAATAGGAAATAAAATGTAATTCAATATAACAAGGTCCCCCTCCCTGGGCTGCCACCTTACCGTGGTGGAGGGGTTTGAGTGTCCCAATGATCCTAGGAGCTATGCTGTCAGGGGCTTCATGCCCCTAGTAGGGTCACCCAAGGCAGACAGGTCCTAGGTGAGGGACCAGACAAAGTGCAGCCCAAAAACCCCTATGATGAGTGAAATAAATGGACTAAGTTTTCCCTCGCCCGGACGCGGGTCACCGGGGCCCCACTCTGGAGCCAGGCCCGGAGGTGGGGCACGCTGGCGAGCGCCTGGTGGCCGGGCTTTTACCCATGGAGCCCGGCCGGGCACAGCCCGAAGAGGAGACGTGGGTCCCCCTTCCCATGGGCTCACCACCTGTGGGAGGGGCCAAAGGGGTCGGGTGCAATGTGAGATGGGTGGTGGCCGAGGGCGGGGACCCTGGCGGTCTGATCCTCGGCTACAGAAGCTGGCCATTGGGACATGGAATGTCACCTCTCTGGTGGGGAAGGAGCCTGAGCTAGTGTGTGAGGTTGAGAGTTCCGACTAGAAATAGTCGGACTCACCTCAACGCATGGCTCTGGCTCTGGAACCAGTTTCCTTGAGAGGGGTTGGACACTCTTCCACTCTGGAGTTGCCCCTGGTGAGAGGCGCCGAGCAGGAGTGGGCATACTGGTTGCCCCCCATCTTGGTGCCTGTACGTTGGGGTTCACCCCGGTGAACGAGAGGGTAGCCTCCCTTCGCCTACGTGTGGGGGGACGGGCTCTGACTGTTGTTTGTGCCTATGCACCAAACGGCAGCTCAGACTACCCACCCTTTTTGGAGTCCTTGGAGGGGGTATTGGAGAGTGCGCCTCCTGGGGACTCCCTTGTTCTACTGGGGGACTTCAACGCTCACGTGGGCAATGACAGTGAGACCTGGAGGGGTGTGGTTGGGAGGAACGGCCCCCCTGATCTGAACCAGAGTGGTGTTCTGTTATTGGACTTCTGTGCTCGTCATGGATTGTCCATAACGAACACCATGTTTAAGCATAAGGGTGTCCATATGTGCTCTTGGCACCAGGACACCCTAGGTCGCAGTTCGATGATCGACTTTGTTGTCGTCTCATCTGATCTGCGGCCGCATGTCTTGGACACTCGGGTGAAGAGAGGGGCGGAGCTGTCAACTGACCACTACCTGGTGGTGAGTTGGCTCCGATGGTGGGGGAGGATGCCGGTCAGACCTGGCAGACCCAAACGTATTGTGAGGGTCTGCTGGGAACGTCTGGCAGAGTCTCCCGTAAGACGGAGCTTTAACTCCCACCTCCGGGAGAGCTTTGAACACGTTCCGAGGGAGGCGGGGGACATGGAGTCCGAGTGGGCCGTGTTCCGCGCCTCTATTGTCGAGGCAGCTTATCGGAGCTGTGGCCGCAAGGTTGTTGGTGCTTGTCGTGGTGGCAACCCTCGAACCCGGTGGTGGACACCGGCAGTGAGGGATGCTGTCAGGCTGAAGAAGGAGTCCTATTGGGCCTTTTTGGCTTGTGGGACCCCGGAAGCAGCTGATAGGTACCGGCAGTCCAAGCGGCATGCGGCTCGGGTGGTTGCTGAGGCAAAAACTCGGGCGTGGGAGGAGTTCGGAGAGGCCATGGAGAATGACTTCCGTACGGCTTCGAGGCGATTCTGGTCCACCATCCGGCGTCTCAGGGGGGGAAAGAGGTACGCGACCAACACCATTTATGGTGGGGGTGGCGTGCTACTGACCTCAACTCGGGATGTTGTGAGTCGGTGGGCGGAATACTTCGAAGACCTCCTCAATCCTACTGGCACGTCTTCCACTGAGGAAGCGGAGCCTGGGGACTTTGGGTCGGGTTCTCCGATCTCTGGTGCTGAGGTCGCCGAGGTGGTTAAAAAGCTC
>JBBPBX010055601.1:0-13342 GCA_038048925.1 Garcialebias charrua
CGCTTGTATCCGAGATCCTGTTCTTTCAGCCACAACCCAAACCTCATGACCATAGATGAGGGTAGGAATGTAGATCGACCAGTAAATTGAGAGCTTTGCCTTTTGACTCAGCTCTCTCTTCACCACGACAGACCGGTTCACTGCCGATGCCGCACCTATCTGCCTGTCGATCTCCCATTACATTTTTCCCTCATTCGTGAACAAGACCCCGAGATATTTAAACTCCTACACTTGGGGCAGGACCTCCTCCCGAACTCGGAGCAGGCACTCTATCATTTTCTGGCTCAAAACCATGGCCTCGGATTTCAAGGAACTGATCCTCATCCCGGCCGCGTCACACTCGACTGCGAACCGCTCCAGTGAAAGTTGTAGATCATGACCTGATGAAGCCAATAGGACCATATCATCTGCAAAAAGTAGAGACACGATCTTAAGGTCACCAAAACGGATCCCCTCAACATATTGGCTGCACCTAGAAATTCTGTCCATAAAAGTTATGAAGAGAATCGGTGACAAAGGGCAACCTTGGCAGAGTCCAACTCTCACCGGGAACGAGCCCAACTTACTGCTAGCAATGCGGACCAAGCTCTGACATTGGTCATACAAGGACCAAACAGCCTGTATCAAAGGCCCTGGTACCACATACTCCCGGAGTACCTCCTACATGGTTCCCTGGGGGACGTGGTAGAACGCCTTCTCCAAGTTCACAAAGCACATGTAGATTGGTTGGGCAAACTCCCACGCACCCTCCAGGACCTTGCTGAAGGTGTAGAGCTGGTCCTGTGTTCCATGACCAGGACGAAAGCCACACTGCACCTCCTGAATCAGAGGTTTGACTATCCGATGGACCATCCTGGATAGTGGACCGGAATTGCCTTGAAGCCATGTGGAAGTTATTCTCCATGGCCTCTTCAAACTCTTCCAATGCCTGAGTTTTTGCCTCAGCGACCACCCGAGCCGCATGCCATTTGGACTGCAAGTACTCATCAGCTGCATCCGGAGTCCCACAAGCCTAAAAGGCCTGATAGGATTCCTTCTTCAGCCTGACAGCATCCCTCACGCCAGTGTCCACCACCAAATTTGAGGGTTACCGCCGCAACAGGCACAGACAACCTTGTAGCCATAGCTCCGATAAGCCGCCTCGACAATAGAGGCGCAGAACATGGCCCACTCTGATTCAATGTCCTCCACCTCCCCTGGAACATGTTTGAATCTCTCACGAAGGTGGGAGTTAAAGCTCCGTTTCATGGGAGACTCTGCCAGACGTTCCCAGCTGACCCTCACTATATGTTTGGGCCTGCCAGGTCTGACTGGCATCCTCCCCCACTATCAGAGCCAACTCACCACCAGGTAGTGGTTAGTGGACAGTTCCACCCCTCTCTTCACCCGAATGTCCAAGACATGCGGCCACAGATCAGATGAGACGACAACAAAGTCAATAATCGAACTGCGGCCTAGGGTGTCCAGGTGCCAAGAGCACATATGGACATCCTTATGCTTGAACATGGTGTTTAATATGGACAATCTATGACAAGCACATAAGTCCAATAACAGAACATCACTCAGGTTCAGATCAGGGGGGCGTTCCTCCCAACCACACCCCTCCAGGTCTCATTGTCATTGCCCACGTGAGCGTTGAAATCCCCCAGCAGAACAAGGGAGTCCACAGGAGGCGCAGTGTTGAAAGACAAGTGTGTCTGTGTCTCATTAGTGGCTGTGGCGACAGCAAAACACAACGTGGAGTGACACTTCATCAGATAACACACTAGCTTCAATGCTAACTAGCCCCCTGGTGGCTCACAACATGCAGAAGAATGTCAGCACAGCTTTGAGCAGGCAGATGTTTTTCATGAGGCATTTTCAGGTGTGGAGCTCTTGAAAGAAGCAATGATGAAATATGTGAAAACTAATTTATTTAAAAAGAGTAAAAGATGCTTTGATTATTTAAAATGATTATACAGTATATGTATAGCACTTTGTTGCAGCTGTGGTTGTTTTTAAAGGGCTTTATAAATAAAGTATTATTATTATTAAAAATGCTGCAGATATGAGGTAATATACTACAGTAATGTCACATGATTCATTTAAAATTGTCACTTTATTATATTACATTACTGATATTTTGTATCTGCAAGAGTTAAGAGTTATTCTGAAATGTTACAAACACAACAGTTAGTGCAAACAGGGCTTGATTGGAAGATTTTATTCTTAATAGGTTCTTAAAAAATGCTACAGATTTGTTAATAGTAAAAGGCATATTTTGAATGAATGTTACAAATGTGTTCATTCCTACAAAACAGTTAATAAAATATTTATAAAATACAATGAATTTCAAATGTTACAGATTGAGTTTAACATAAAATAAATAGTGTTTTATGTTTATATCAGTTAATAAGTCATCTGTTATGCCCCCCTTTGTTTAGGACTGGAGCCAATCTCAGCTGCTTTTGTGTGAAGGCAGGGGACGCCCAGGACAGGTCTCCAGTCTGTCCCAGAGACACCCAGGACAGGTCTCCAGTCCATCACAGACAGACAACATCCACACCCCTAGGAACAATTTACAGTCGTACAGAAGAGCCCAAAAAGATTCAAACTGAGGACTCAAGTTCTCGATTGAGAGTTCTAATAACTAATTATCAATAATATTTTATCATATTTACCAAGCTAAATCCTTACTGACAATCATTGTGTGGAGTCTTTAAAAATACAGATCAGATCAGATGTGATCAGGCAGTCACGTATTCACATGTATGTAAATGTATTATTATTAATACTATAATTAAAGGTGAGCCGTGCAAATTTGTTTGTATCAGACAAGTAGCCCTTCGTGTCTCTCGGTCCCACTGAAGTAGCTCTCAGTCTCAAAAAGGTTGGTGACCCCTGTAGTAGACAGAACTCGTCGTGAGACATTCGTGGATGTGAGGTATGTGATGATATCACTTGTTTCACACCTGATTCTCATCCTGATTGTCTGCAGGTGTCTCCCTCTTGTCTCATTAGCAACTATTTAGTCCTTGTGCCTTCTGTAAGAAGCTGGTTTCCTGAGGCTGCAGTGGCGAGTCCTTGAACCTGACATTATTTAAACATTGTCCTTCCATGGTGTCATGATCTGTGGTCCTGCCCTGCCTGCCTTCATCCAGGCACCTGCTCTGTCTGCACCGGGCCCTCCCCTCTTGGGGCTAAGTAAATTTTTGCTGCCCAGAAAGCATTTTGTCTGTGTGTTGTTAGTGCAGATCACTATTTGTAATTTTTTGTCAATATGAGTCTTCCGGTCCTCCTGCATTTGGGTCCAACATTTCCTCGCCAGTCAGCTTGGATCATGACACTAGCAAGGCATAGTGGAAGGCTGCGCGTGCGCCCTGGATTGTGCCCACAACATCTTGAGAGACCATTTTCTCCAAATGTTCCTGTTCAGTGGCCAGGCCCAGAGGCGCTGACCTATCACCAAGGAGCTCTTGATTGCTCCTCCCACCTGTAAGAGGGCATCCTCTTGCCGTGGCAGCTTCCATGGCTGCCCTGTCAGTTGCCGTAGAACCGGGGGGAAAAACAAGCGCTCATGCGTTCTGGGGCAATTATAAATGTAGGATTACCCTCAACCGTTCCACTCAAATCCACTCCAACAGCTGTGCTATTAGTGGAGTCGGAGGAAGAACATAGAACAGGTTCTGAGGCCATGGTTTGTGCGTGAACACATTCACCCCCAGCAATGGTGCATCCTGCGAGTTCAGAGAAAAAAACAGTTTGCACTGAGCATTTTCTCAAGTGGCCATCAGATCCACTTCTCTCCCGAATCTGTTTCAATCTGAAGGATCAGATCCAGATGAAGGCTTAAATCTCTGTCCTGAGAGCCCCCTTTGGACATAATATCTGGTCCTCTGTTTAGCACGCTTGGGATGTAAACTACTCTCAGAGCGCAGATGTGTGCGCACCCAACAGAGTAATTCTCTGGTCACGTCCAGCAGCTGAGCTGAGTGAATGCCTTCTTGGTGATTTTTGTATTCTACCGTGGTTCTGTTGTCCATGTGGACCAACACGTGATCACCCCATAGTGGGTTCATCACGTGTAGTAGTGGGGCAAAGTGTCTGATCACTTTCCCCTCTGTAAAAAGTTTCAACACGTTTATGTGGAGGGACGTGTGGGCTAGCTGGCCACCTCCCTCCCATCATCTGGGACAAACACGTTCCCCTCCCCCAGCTGGAGAGGGATGCGCCAGTGAACACGGAAAGTGGAAGACGTCACTTTGCCCAGGGGAAGCCCCTCCGACAGAGTTCTGAGGGTCTCCCAGTGACTCAGGTCTGCCCCTACCGACGGGGGGAATTGTAACCATAATAATAATAATAATGTCTTTTCCTGTCATCTGCGTATGTTTCCCATACACAGACGAAATTCGTCTCTGCATTTAACCCAACCACCTACCAGGTGGTGCAGTGAGCAGCCCGAAAGCGCCCGGGGAGCTGGAGAATTAGGTGTGCACTCATAGACACCCCAAGGTGGGTAGTGGCCGGGGCGCGAACCCGCGTCCTTCGGGTCCCAAGTCAAAAGCCCTGCCATCTGGTGCTTGTGACGTATGAGGTCGAAGCGCAGATGATTGAACTATCTGGGGTAGTGGTGGCACAGAGGTTAGAGAAGATGGGCTTGTGATCGGAAAGTTGCAGGTTCAACTTCCAGTACAGTCAACATCAAAATGTGGGTGAAAAAGGTGAAACACCCACACCTGCTTCCACCCTCATTTGCCCCACTCTAGGCCCCTGAGCAAGGCCTTTAATCCCCATCATTTGCTCCCACAGTCAGGTCTCTCTTGAAAATTATTCATCATGATTCAATGAGACTACATGTATAAATAAAGGGTAAATGGGGGGGGGGGGATTATAATCTGCAGCTGTCTCATATGTAATAGTGCTAGCGGTACAACAGCGTGAGCTGCTGACATTGCTCCTAGCAGACACATGACTGTCACCGACTTGTGAACCCTGACATGCTGAAGCAGTGATTTCAGGGATTCCCTCCTCTGCTGTGACAGGAGGTCTGTCATGGTGACTGAGTTTAGGTCCATCCCAAAAAGGTGATGAGCTGGGAGGGAATGGTTGAGCATTTCGACGACATAGCTGCAGCTGTGGACCATCACCCAAATCATCGTCCGAGCACTGCAGACAGCTTGAGTCACGCTTACATTTGTAGTGAGATAGACCCCTCATCTCTGACCTGGGTTTACACCTTTTCACATCTCTCTGAAACTCTGAGTGGTACAGTGCTCCTGAGGCTCTCAAGGAGACAAGTGAACACTATTTTATTACATTATTTTGAATCAAAACACAATAAGTCATAAGAGACTCTCTTATTCCTCTATTTTTGTGTTAATGAATAACCTTGTGTTACTTGTATAAGCATTATTGAATTCAATGTTTGTTAAGTCAAAGACTGTTTAATTCAAACTGTTTAATTCAAGTTGGAAATCCAATGTTATTTCAAAATAATGATCACTTCTTCATATGATGAATCAAACGTTGAAAGTGAATTAATGTCAGACTGAACTCCTCAGTTTTGTTAGAAGTTAGAATGCAGTTTTAATCAGTTGTTTTATGAAGCTGGCTCCAGTCAATCTGTTTCTCTCTCTTCATTCTAAACAACTTCTTCTCTGTTCTAAAAACTGATATCCGAGTGACCTTCATTCCACTGGTTCGTTTTGACCAATGGGGAAAGAACAAGTCACTGATCACAGATCCTTCCTTAAAGTTCTAAGCTGTTGCTGGAACTGACGGAGTCTGCTGGGGTAAGCCTTAAACCATGGTCTTCTCCAAAGAACTGATGATCGTCTGGTCAACACGCTAATGACCACGTCATTCAGTTAAAGACTTATAACATGCCAAGTTATAAGTCATCTTCAACAGCTGAAAAAGCTCTCTTTTATTGACATTCCTTTAAGGAACGTCTTATCTTGAACAACAACACCAGGAGCTGCCGTTACTTTCGGTTCGAGTCAAGGCGCACGTCTGGAGACGCTGAGAACGGTAAACGAACTGACCAAACTGGACCGAGGGAGACTGACCATCTTCACGAGGTAAAAGTCGTCAAATGCTTTGCCAAGGGTACCAACGTGTAGCCGAGATCGGCCGGAGAACTGCCATGTTTCTGGTTAAACACATCAAGATAACTCCCTGACTCTTAACTTCTTTTCCTCCATTTCCTTCCTCCTAAACCTTTATCTTCCTAAGCCAGAAACTAAGTTAATGTACCTGCAGAAATGAGTAAAATATCATCCTTCACTTGTTCTGTTGTTCCTATATTTCATCTGTGCTGAAGTTAATTATAGGAAAAATAATCAACCAATCATGTACAAATGTGTGATGTAATTTACAATTATGTTAAATAAATGGTCCAGTCCTGCTGTGCCAACATAAGTTTAACGTTTCCTGTGAATTACATCTGGTCAAGGTATAGAATTATTGGTATTAAGCTGAAAAAGAGAGAACCCGTTTAATTAATGATGTATTTTTGTGTCAGTCTAAACCCTGCCAATTTATACATCTAAAATATAGGTAAGTCAGTAAACTGACCCCTTCCTATATTACTACACATTCAAAATTCATTCATACATTTATTTATACAAGTTAATCCCATTGAGCCTCTAGGACTCAACAATAGATAATCATAAAGGATACGTACAATTTTATTTAAATTTTTAACAATTGAAAATAAAATTATAATTAAAAGGAAAAGTAGCATAAAAACAGCTAGGTTGTAAGGCGGTGCAGGATACTACAAACAGGAACATGTCTGAATTGTTTTTTCCTCAGGAACTTAACAGATGTTTAAAGATGTTTAAAGTTTAATAATGGTGTCGCCAACATTACAGATCTCATCCTGCTAGCTGGGGATTCAGCTCTTGTTTCTTGGAATGCTAATGCTAGCATAGACACTTGCTGGTTGTTGGAGCTGTCCAAGATGTGCACTGACAGTCTCTCAGTGAGCCTGGCCGTGTGCTGGTCATTGGGAAAGGAGGGGGACGGCCATCGTTTGACATGTCAAGCCACTCTGACCCCAAAAAATAGCAGAAAATAGCTGACAGGCTTGATTCTAGAGGAGGAATAGGTGTTCTGATCGTCAGCGGTTCGAACTGACATGCTAGAAAGATGAGGTCAGACTGGGTCTCGGGGCAAGTGAGCGGGCAGCAAACTCTCCCGCCGAGTCTGGGTGGGAGCTAATGGCTCCTGCACTGCTAGGTCTACTGTTCGTCAATCCTGAAAAAGCCGGACAGACATGTATCAGTGCTTCTTGAAAGATGACCTGTCGGCGGCAGCCCTGTCTCCAGCCCTCTAACCAAAATGGGGACAGACAGGCCACTCGCTAACTCCTAGTTGAAGGCGTAAACGTTTGAGACCTGCCAAGCTCTAGGAAAAAAAGAAAAGAAAACGAGAACCTACCTGGCCTTTTCTTATGTTGTGTCACTGGCTGAAGAAAATGGGGAACAATTCTATAGTCAGGTGGCCATTTATACCAGCCAGAGGTAGGGCCCACACAGTGAATAAGCATAGACTAGAGTCTTTTTCAGTGATGGCGCGCAGTACGTGGGGTAAACCTAATTGTGTCAGCTCTTAAAGGGCAAAGCCCATTTGAAATAGAACAACAGATACAACAAGAAACAGCAGCTACAACGTGAAACAGAAGGTACAGCATAAATAAACATATACAGCATGAAACAGCAGATACCATAGGAAACAGCAGGTAAAGTGAAAAACAACAGATACAACAGGAAACAACCACTACAACATTATACAGAAGAAAGGGGAGTAAATAGAAAATACAGCAGAAAACAACAGGTACAACAGGAAACAATATCTATGACAGGAAACAACAGCTACAATATGAAACTGAAGAAAAAGCAGGAAACAGCAGCTACAACAGAAAACAACAAGAAACAGCAGCTAAAAAAGAAAAAAGTAGTTACAAGAGGTAACAGCTGCTACAACAGGAAACATCAGCAAGATGATAAAACAGCAGCTTCAAAAGGAAACAAAAACTATAACAAGAAACAGCAGCTAGCAGCTACAACAGAAAACAACATGTACAACAGGTAACATTCATTCAACCTTTATTTAAACAGGTTAGTCCTGAGCCACGAGGACTCATTTACAAGAGAGACCTGGATTTTAAAAGGGTGATGACAACAGTGACAACAGTAGGCCTTCTCCTACTCCGCTCCTGCTTCCAGGAATATCTTACAAAAAGATCTGAAGCTCTCGGCCTTGACTTCTCTAAATGGCTTTAAGAATAGGCTATGTTGGAATCCTATCAAATACCAATGCAGACATGTTCCTGTTTTTGATTTTCTACATCTTCCTTATAATCTGTCTGTTTTGCTACTTCTACATCTTTGTTTTAAGCTGGTGAAGATTCTCAGTCGTCCAGGACATGATAAATCAAAAAGGCGTTCAATACAAGATCAACTGGACTTTATTTGTAACAGAAGACATTTCGCTTCTCATCCGAGGAGCTTTATCAATTCAAGCTCCTCGGATGAGAAGCAAAATGTCTTCTGTTACAAATAAAGTCCAGTTGATCTTGTATTGAACGCCTTTTTGATCTTTGTTTTAACTTGTTAAAAAATATTAATAATAATAATCTGTATTTATCTCTTATGTTTGTCTATTGTTGATTGTTAAAATCTACTGTTGTTGTTGTCATCATTCTTTAGTTTGTAGACAGGTCTCTCTTGTAAATGAGTCCCCGAGGCTCAATGAGATTAACCTGCCTAAATAAAGGTTGAATGAATGAAAACAATGACAACAATAGACATTGACAAATGATTCATACATTTTTTTTCTAATGGAAAAAGCTAAGCTCAAAACTACAATACAAAAGGAAACAGCAGGTACAACGTGAAACATGAGGCACAGAAGGAAACAAAAACTACAGCATGAAACAGAAGCTACAACAGGAAACAGCAGCTACAACAGGAAACAGCATTTACAATAGGAGCCAACAGTTACAACATGAAACCGCTGCTATACAGAAAACAGCAGCTACAACAAGAAACAATATCTACAGCAGAAAACAACAGCTACAAAATGAAACAGCAGCTAAAACATGAAACAGCAGGTACAGAAGGAAACAACAGCTAAAGCAGAAAACAACTGCTACAACAGGAAATAACTTGTATAACATGAAACGGAAGCAAGAGGAGGAAACAGCAGCTACAGCAAAAACCAACAGGTACAACAGGAAACTATGACAGGAATCAACAGGTACAACATGAAACAGAAGAAACAGCAGCTTCAACAGAAAACAGCACGTACAACTGGAAACTACAACTACAGGAGAAAAAACAGCTACAAAGGAAACAATAGCTACAATAGGAAACAACTAGTACAACATGAAACAGAAGCAACAAGATGAAATAGAAGTTACAACAGAAAACAACAGCTGTAACAGAAAAAAGCAGTAACAACAGGAAACAGCAGCTTCAACAGAAAACAGCAGCTACAACAGGAAACAGCAGCTAATGTGAAACATCAGGCACAGAAGGAAACAAAAACTACAGTATGAAACAACAGGTACAACAGGAAATAGCATCTACAAAATGAAAGAGCAGGCAAAGCAAAAACAAAACAAAAACAATAGCTACAACAGGAAACAACAGCAACAACAAAACACAACCGCAACAACAAGAAACAACTTCTCCAACAGGAAACAGAAGCAGAAAACCAATAGGTACAACAGGAAACAACAAATACAGCAGAAAACAAGCTACAACAAACTACACAGAGAAACAGAAGGTACAGCAGGAATCATACAGCAAGAAACAGCAGCTACAGCAGGAAACAGAAGCCACAGCAAAAGAACAACTGCTACAACAGGAAAGAACACTTACAACATGAAACAGAAGCAACAACAGGAAATGGCAGCTACAGTAAAAAATACCCAGCTACAACATTAAACAACAGTAATGAAATGGAATAATAGCAACAACAGGATACAATAGCTTCAAGGGAAAATAATAGCTAATGAAATAACAGCAGGAAACATTTGCTACAAAAGATAACAGCAACTGTGAAATTGCAGTTACAGCAGGAAACAACAACTGCATCATCAAACAGCAACTACAGGGAACAGCTGCTACAACGTGAAACAGCAGGTACAGTAGGGAACAAAAAAACAGCATGAAACAGCAGCTACAACAGGAAAAAGTAGCTAAAACATGAAACATAATGTACAGCAAAAAACAAAAGCTACAACAGGAAACAACAACTACAAAATGAAACAGCAGCAACACTAGGAAACATCAGCTACAACATGAAACCTGTCCACCCTGCAGGCGACATACTTGCCAGGGTGACACAGTAAGGTCACAAGACTTCCTCTCCCGTCAGGGTCTGCTTCGGAAGAGTGGTCCCGCCACAGTGACTTCAGTGTCCCCTAAGATGCTCCCCTACCGGGGCATCGGATGCGCTGGGCCAGAATACATTGGCTCATCCTTGGCCAAGGGGTCTCCTTTATGCCTTTCCGCCCCTTTCTTTGATCTGGTTGGGAGACTGATATGGCACCCCACTCCTCAATGTCTTCGGCCGTGGGTGTGACAACTGCAAGGCTAGGACAGCAACTGAGAGGAATTTCGAGCCCTGTCAGATGCACCATTCTGGGTGCCAAGGCAACCTCTACTCGTCAGCAGGACGGAAACAGATGGCATCTGTTTTTCCCAATGGTGTTTGATCACAGTGAGGACCCAGTCGCTTGTACAGTACCCACCATCTGGAGTTTCTCCAGTCTCTCCCCGCTAAGGGTCGCTCTCCTTCGACACTTACAGTTTATGTAGCAGCAATATCATCTGATCATGCCGGCATCGATGGCTGTGCGGTGGGGAGCCAGGATCTAGTCTCTCCTCTGCTTGGTGCCTATAGGTTACACCTGCCGACAACTACACGAGCAGCAGGTTGGTAGTTGCCCTGGGTTCCCGAAACTCTGTGCCGCCCTCCATTCGAACCTCTAATGCAGGCGGACCTCAAGTGTTTTTTTTCCATGTAAGACAGGTTTTGTTGGCTATGGCCTCAGTGAGGGAGTTGGCGAGCTACAGGCTCTCTCTCAGCTCCTCATGCCTCAGGTGGGACCCTGAGGGCTCAGATTTTCCCTTTCGGCCACACAAAACATTGGTACCAAGGTGCTATCTCACTCCATCTGTAACCAACCATTGAGGCTGGTATATTTTCAACCTACACATGGTGAGGGGTCTGTATTATTGTGCAAGTGAGAGCACTGAAGGCATACATTGCAGCTACTGCCGTTATACAATCGCCTCTCCCACTGGATCGCGGATATAATTTGCAACGCCTATGCCCCGGCCTCCTGCCGGTCAGTATGAAGGCACATTATGGCAGGAGAGTGTCCGCTGCCTGGGCTGCCCTGAGAGGGGTTCCGATGGAAGCAATATGTGCTGTTGCATCATGGGCTTCCCCAAGCACGTTCACCAGACTTTAAAGAGTTAAACGTGGCCACCCCTCATCCCCTGGGCCAGGGTCTTCTGCAAGGGTCCTCTGGGCCTCCTCAGTGAGGTTTGTGCTCAGGATTCCTCATGACATCATTGGTATTCGTCATTCAGTGCTTTCAGTACCGCCCTCTGGCTGTCAGGAGGGATGAAATATAATGAAAGTTATATATATAACTACAGTTCTATGAATCCCTAATGACTGCCAGAGCTTCTCTGTCCCTCAGAATCCTTGCTTTCCGCGAGAAGATTCTGTAGGAGCAGAGCCACGGATTACGCCAGGCTATATAGCCTCTGATTGGTCCTCCGTGTCACACACGTGTGACTTTTTTGATATTATTAATCGAACAGCGCAAGCGTGAAGGGAACATTCAGTGCTTTTAGCACCACCCTCTGGCAGTCATCCAGGATTCATAGAAACATTAGTTACATATATAACTTTCATAGTTTATTCATAAAGGTTTGGGGGATCATGGTATTGAAGGCAGATGTGAAGTCCACAAAGAACATATGGATGTAGTAGTCTTTCTATTCCATGTGGGTGAGAACAGTGTGGACCACAGAGAAGATGGCGTCTTCTGTAGATCGATTCTCGTGGTATGCATACTGGTAAGGGTCCTAGTTGATGTTGATAGATGTTTTGATGTGGGTCATGACCAATTTTTTGAAGCAATTGGCATCTATCGGAGTGAGGGCTACTGGCCGGTAGTCATTCAGACCAATGTAGAGCTCTGGGACTGGGATGATGGTTGCGGTCTTCAAGCAAGTGGGAACTGTTGCCAGGATTAGTGAGGAGGTAAAGATGTTAGCCAGCACCTTGCAGAGCTTATCAGCACACGCTTTCAGCACTTTCCCGGGGATGTTGTCTGGATCGGTTGCTTTGTGAGGATTAATCCTCCTGTAAGTACTCCTCACTTCGGTTGAGATCATGCTGAGAAGCTCTTCTTCCCGTAGTGAGGTGAGTCAGCTGGATGGTCTGTTCAGGTCTTCAAAGTGTGCATAGAACTTGATGAGGGCATCAGGCAGTGATGGGTCTCTAGGGCATTGCTCACTTCTACCTTTATACAGGTAGTCCCCGACTTACGAGCGAGTTCCGTCCCTAGGGGGCGCTCGTATGTCAAAAATTCGTAAGTAGGATCACATAGTAAAAAAAAAAAAAATATATATATATTTTTTTTTTGTAAATGAATACATGTACAGTACTGGACAGTCACCAAGCACTTAGCCTATCCTAACACAGTTTTTAAAGATGAAGGAGTCAGTTGAATTGTCTCCCTCCTCCTTGCAGGCTCCATAGGGAGCTTGCTCCCTTTATGTGAAAGGGAGACAATTCAACTGACTCCTTCATCTTTAAAAACTGTGTTAGGATAGGCTAAGTGCTTGGTTACTGTCCAGTACTGTACATGTATTCATTTATAAAAAAATAAATAAAAAAAAAGTAAAAAAAAATGTTTTTTAATTTTTTTAATTTTTATTTTTTTAATTTTATGAGATGCATGCTCTTAAGTCCGGGACCTCGTAAGTCAGAGCGCTCGTAAGTCGGGGACTACCTGTAATGTGTTATACACTTATGTCTCTCCATTTACTCTGTGGGTCTTGTGAGGTGAATTGACCCTGCATCCTCTGTGCATATGTAGCCATGGCCCTCTTAATACCAGCAACCAGCTCTTTCCTTGTCCTTTTCAGTTCCTGTGAGTTTGCAGAACTGAAGGCAGTGTTCCTGGCTTCCAGCAAGGTGCGAACCTCTCTGTTCAGCCAAGGCTTCATGTTCGGGTAACTCTCAAAATTTCTGATGGTGGTGACATCATCAGCACATTTAATAATGTACTCTAGGACTGAGGATGTGCATTGCTCAAGGTATAGGA
>JBBPBX010055602.1:8246-23050 GCA_038048925.1 Garcialebias charrua
TATCAGCTTCATTATTGGTGAGAATGCAGTTAAGGCATGGGGCTTTAAAATTTATCAATAAAATTGACTTTTCGTATATGTTCAGGGGGCGTGGCAGAGCGGGGAACTTGGCGTACTCGCCGAAACAAACGAAACGCTATAACTTTCTCATTAAATGGTCAATTGGCACCAACTTGGCATGAGGGATCCTGGTTGGATGCCTGACGATCCTATGTTGTCATAGTCTGACCTCACCTAAGCCCCGCCCCCTCAGAACAGGAAGTTACTTTTTTTGCTTGGAAAGCTCCAACTCTGGCTCTCTTGAGCTAATCAAGATGATCTTGTGTCAGATGACTGATAACAAGTTGGTCTCAGTTGTTTTAAAGTGCCAACGGTTTACAGCAGAAGGCGTGGCCGTGGCAGCGCGGCGAAGTCACAGGTCACGCCTCCGCCAGTCTCTTGGAGCCCTGGTCCAAAACCAACAGGAAGTCGGCCATTTTGGGTCAAAGGGTCTGTTTTTTTTGCATTTCTCAGTTACAAAACACCCTTCGCATCGACCTTACTTTGTCATACAAGCATGGAATTTGGTACATTTGCCCAGCTCACCAAGGTGTGAGGCCTCTGGCACCAATGCTGTACAATAACCAAGAAGGTGGCCAATTTGGATTGAGGTCACAAATTTCACACCTTTCTGGCGGTTTAAAGCCACTCCATCTCTCACTCCCTTGACCTAGTCAAGATGATCCTGTGCCAGAAGGCATATAATACATTGATCTGATGTGTTTTAAAACACTAGGAGTTTTCGTTGGAGGATGTGGGTGTGGCAGCGTGGTGAATACAAGACCAGCAGGCGATGCGAGAGCTCTGGAGTTTGCATGTGATTTTTAATATTTGGCAAATGCGCCCCATGATAGCGACTGGGCGGACTAGCTGGAGTTCACACGCTCGCCACATTAAGGCCGGAGAGGTGCTAAGCTGCGAGGGCCTCAACGCCGCTTGCGGCTTTAATTTTTCTTGACCTTTCCTTCACAATCCACTTAGAAAAACATCCATCTCCTTCTCCCAATGTTTTCCTTTCCACTGTTCCTTCCCCATCACTGATTTTAACAATTTTACTATACAGAAAACTTGTGTTACCTGGGTTCTTTCTCCTTCAAGGTATTCTCTACAACTCCATCAGGTGGACTTTTCAAATCTTGGGGTAAAATATTGCCATGCACAATGCAGACATGCTAGCTTCGATGCTACACACTCCGTTTCTCCTACGATCCCCCGCACTGGTCAACAACTGAAGTCACTATCATAGTTGTAAGCTAGTGTGCGACACAGAGGTGTCTCTGCCTTCCTCCCTCTGCCCTGTCGACAAAAACTTCAAAAGAGATGAGCGCCTGCTGAGCCAAGTGATCGAGTAGGAACACTGTTTCTTAAAGTCAAGTCAAGTTTATTTGTAGAGCGCATTTGAAACAGAAACTGTTATCAAAGTGCTTAACAACAACAATGGGAGTAAAATTAATGGAAAAGTACAAAACACTAAAGAGAAATGATGTCATCCAACATGCCACTGACACCCCACCGAAAAAAAAACTCTTCGTAATTACACAACTCATGTAAATGACATATTTTACAAGCCCAAAACCAGAAAAGTTGGCACGTTGTGCAAATCGCAAATAAAAACAGAATACAATGACTTGCAAATCTTTTTCAACCCATATTCAACTGAATAGAATGCAAAGACAATATATTTAATGTTCGAACGGAGAAACTTTATTTTGTTTTGCAAATAACCATTAACTTAGAATTCAATGGCAGCAACACATTGCAAAAAAGTTGGCACAGGGACATATTTACCACTGTGTTACATCGCCTTTCCTTTTAACAACACTCAGTAAACGTTTGGGAACTGAGGAGACCAATTTTTGAAGCTTTTCAGGTGGAATTCTTCCCCATTCTTGCTTGATGTACAGCTTAAGTTGTTCAACAGTCCGGGGTCTCCGTTGTCGTATTTTACGTTTCATAATGCGCCACACATTTTCAATGGGGGACAGGTCTGGACTGCAGGCAGGCCAGGGGAGGACCCGCACTCTTTTGCTACGAAGCCACGCTGTTGTAACACGTGCAGAATGTGGCTTGGCATTGTCTTGCTGAAATAAGCTGGGGCGTCCATGAAAAAGACGTCGCTTGGATGGCAGCATATGTTGCTCCAAAACCTGTATGTACCTTTCAGCATTAATGGTGCCTTCACAGATGTGTAAGTTACCCATGCCTTGGGCACTAATGCACCCCCATACCATCACAGATGCTGGCTTTTGAACTTTGCGCCTATAACAGTCCTGATGGTTCTTTTCCTCTTTGGTCCGTAAGACACGACGTCCACAGTTTCCAAAGACAATTTGAAATGTGGACTCATCAGACCACAGAACACTTTTCCACTTTGCATCAGTCCATCTCAGATGAGCTCGGGCCCAGCAAAGCCGGCGGCGTTTCTGGATCTTGTTGATGAATGGCTTTTGCTTTGCATAGTAGAGCTTTAACTTGCACTTACAGATGTAGCGACGAACTGTAGTTACTGACAGTGGTTTTCTGAAGTATTCCTGAGCCCATGTGGTGATATCTTTTACACACTGATGTCGGTTTTTGATGCAGTACCGCCTGAGGGATCGAAGGTCACGGGCATTCAATGTTGGTTTTCGGCCTTGCCCCTTACGTGTAGTGATTTCTCCAGATTCTCTGAACCTTTTGATGATATTACGGACCGTAGATGGTGAAATTCCTAAATTCCTTGCAATAGCTCGTTGAGAAAAGTTGTTCTTGAACTGTTCGACAATTTGCCCACGCATTTGTTCACAGAGTGGTGACCCTCGCCCCATCCTTCTATGTGGATGACTGAGCATGTCAAGGAAGCTGCTTTTATACCCAATCATGGCACCCACCTGTTCCCAATTTGCATGTTCACCTGTGGGATATTCCAAATAAGTGTTTGATGAGCATTCCTCAAATTTCTCTGTCTTCTTTGTCACTTGTGCCAGCTTTTTTGAAACATGTTGCAGGCATCAAATTCCAAATGAGCTAATAATTGCAAAAAATAACAAAGTTTACCAGTTCGAACGTTAAGTATGTGGTCTTTGCAGTGTGTTCAATTGAATATAGGTTGAAAAAGATTTGCAAGTCATTGTATTCTGTTTTTATTTGCGATTTCCACAACGTGCCAACTTTTCTGGTTTTGGGCTTGTAGTATGAAATCGTCGAATTCGGTGAAAAGCGACTAGTTTGCAGGTATGGACTGAACTGAAAGGGTTAAATTAATTATTTTATTTCAACAGTTAAATTTTGAGTACTAATGTTCATGTGTTTAACACAAAAGCTAAAAAACATATTTCTTGTGTGAATCTCATCTCTTCATTCAGCAGTACACTGTAAAAAATAATTTACAGGTCACATCACAACTGGAGAGACAAACACCCCCATCATTCAGTGCATCATAGCATCCAGCTGAAAAACTGATTTGACACTTTCAGTCTGCAAGACTTCTCCCTCCTGGCTGGGGATGCCCAAAGTCCACAACAAACTTCACTTTTTCTTCAAAATACTCCCCCCTTCAAATTTCCTGTTCCTCACCATGTCTCCACAAAACAGATCACATTAGTGAAATGGCTCGCCTGTCTTTTTCCACTGTCGTTATCATTGTTGCAGAAATCATCTTCAGATCTCCCCCTCCCTCCACACAGCCCCAATTGTCCACCATCAGCATCTCTTCACACAATTTTTCATCCGATCACGCTCATTCACTGATATTCAGTCCCACAATAAATTCATTACTTCAATGTCATTACACTTTGTATCCAAGGAGCCACAGTCCTCATCATTCTTGTAAAACTCCCCAGCCTGCACACACTCCCACCCTCTGTCCACAGAATTATAATTCACGTAGGCTGCATGGATGCATCCTGTCATCACTCCAAAACCACCAGAACTGAGTTGAACAAACTTCTGGAATTTCTCAACACCTGTGGCAAATAAGAGTTTATAATCTGTAGGACGAAACTTATGTTCTTGCTAATTATTTTTTTTCCTGAGGAATTACATAAGTTTTTATGACATTCTGTGTATATATGTATGTATATATATCACAGTAAAACCACTTAAAATATTATTTTGAATGAAACTTGTTGATAGTTTTTGTTTGTTGTTGGAGCATTTTAATAAGTGGACAGTATTGAAGTGACTGTTCTGATGATATGTCAAGAAATAAACTAATATACAAGACATTTTCTATTTCTGAATTCCTGGATATGTTGGTGTAGTGGAGTGTATTTTCTAGTTGAAATTGAACGCATCGTGATGCTGTAACAAGTTGTGAAGAAGAGCAAGATTTAAAAATCTGAATCGTGGACAGCTTGACTGCAGGATCCAAACAGTTCCTAACACAGCTTAGCTCCACACTTCACTTT
The DNA here is from genome assembly GCA_038048925.1 of Garcialebias charrua. Lineage (NCBI taxonomy): Eukaryota > Metazoa > Chordata > Actinopteri > Cyprinodontiformes > Rivulidae > Garcialebias > Garcialebias charrua. The sequence continues at coordinate 12,674 of JBBPBX010055602.1, forward strand.
AGACTGCAGTAAATAAATACATACCTGTGTAACCCTGATGTTTGGTTTGATACCAGTGAACTGATGAATCGCTCACCCAGGAACTCTTCTCAGCTTCACAACATTTATTAACATGAACTTCATCTGTAACAGAAAAAAAAACATGTGGTTGGTGGTGGTCTGACATGTAGCTCCTGCCCCAACTCTGAGAACGTCAGGCAGTAAAAAATGTTGTCAAGCCAGTCTCCACTTCCAAAATGATGGTTTTTGTTGTGCACACAAACACTATGAATTACAGTAACCTTTGCGAGTTTTCAAAATAAAAGCTGTTGATGACGTCATACTTGCTGTTTTTACAAAATTATTTGTGGATGATTTATTTATATTATTATTTATTATAGGAGAACTGTTACCATCAGGGAAAAGGTACAGATCAATCAAGACAAGAACAAACAGATTTAAATATAGTTTTTATCTGTCCACCGTTACTGAACTTAACAAAATCTGTAATAAAAACTGAATAAGGGACAACTGGTGTAATATCAATCTGCTTGTGTTGCACATTTGGAGTGTTTCAAACCTGTTATTAACTTTAATACAGTTTATATTTTTATATTGTTTTATATTTTACTGTTTTTACTTTTGTTCTGGGAAGCAAACCCAGATTTCACTGTATTCATGTGCAATGATAATAAAGGTCTCTTCTATTCTATTTTGCAGCAGGTTTTGAATTGTCTTCTGCTGAACTTGATCCACCACAAAGACTGTGTGGTTCACAGAGTTTCTGCACAAATCAAAATATGAAACTTTAAATTAAAATGTTCTCAGAGAACAATAAGTATAATTTTTATGCACACTAACCAGAAACCTCCAGTGATTTTGGTCGACATGGACAAATAACACAAAGCTCTTGTAATAATCAAAATTTACCAGTAAAAAGAAACACTTGATGTTAAAATGCTATAAATGTCATTTCTGAAATTAATGTACAATTTTAACAGTTATTTTTCCAAATGGTTATCACTTAAAAATATTAAACATATAAATTATTTTAAATGAAACATTCCTGTTTTTACTTGAACTATGTTGCATTTCAATGAGACAAACTTTCTGCACAGTAATGATGTGATTTGTGGTAAAGTCGTACTTACCCTCACTGTTTCTACAACATCCTGAAGAACGAGCAACAAACACAGCAACTTAGGGAAAATTACATGGAAAATGGCCAACTTCAGACTGGGTTCATCCCCGGCAGAATGTCTTTTTTCAATGTAAGACGATTACTTAATACTATATATCTTGACCACAAAAATACTAAAGCTTCTATTCTGGCCCTTGATGCACATAAAGCCTTTGACCAAGTTGAATGGCCATATATGTTCGAATCACTGCGCAGATTTGGTTTTGGCGAGACCTTCATCTCATGGGTAAAACTGATTTATCTAGAACCTATGTGCTCCATCCTGACAAACAGTAATCGATCAGCCCCATTTCACTTGCAGCGCTCAGTTCAGCAGGGCTGCCCACTGTCACCAGCGCTTTTCGCTATTGCTTTGGAGCCACTTGCTGTGGCAATTAGGGCACATCCGCATATTGAAGGCCTTCATGTCGCCGGCGTTGAAACAACAATCAGTCTGTACGCCGACGATGTGATATTATATTTACATGACACGGTGAAATCGGTCCCATTCCTCCTCGACCTGATTACATCTTTTAGTAAGATCTCTGGATACTCAATCAACTGGTCAAAGAGCGAGTTAATGCCTCTTTCCAACACATACCCATTAGGATTTTTACAAAATGTCCCATTCAAAGTAGTTGAAAACCATCTTACCTATCTAGGCGTCATTGTGCCCAAAGACCCAAAACATATATTTAAACTAAATTTTACAAAGTTTATATCCGGATTAAAACTAAACATCGAATACTGGAAAACTTTGCCTCTGTCAATGATTGGACGCATCAACTCACTTAAAATGATTTCCCTACCTAGGTTCCTATACTTATGTCAAAACCTTCCTATCTATCTTACAGCAGCCTTCTTTAAAGAACTAGACTCAATCATTCATTCCTATATATGGAATGGGAAAAATGCTAGAATTTCTAGAGTGCACCTGCAAGGGCTAAGGGGGAAGGGAGGGCTGGGACTACCTGTATTTAAACATTACTATTGGGCTGCCAACATCAGAGCACTAATGTTCTGGCAGTATGAGCTCGCTGACAACCCGGCAACTACTGCTCCGCTGTGGGTCAAGATGGAATCTAAACTGGTAAATAACTCGTCCTTGCCAGCTCTATTGTTTGCCTACCTTGAAAAGTCTGAAGCCTACCGAAACTTGAGCTTTGTGTTAAAACACGAAATAAGAATTCTAAACCAGATCAGGAGTTTCCTTGCACTACCAAAGACGTCCGTACAGACGCCATTATGTTTTAATCATAGTTTTCTGCCTCCCTGGCACGATAAAGTTTATCATGACTGGAAGGAAAAGGGGCTGGTGTTAATTAAGGACATGTATATTGATAACAAATTTGCATCATTCAGTCTACTAAAAGAAAAATATAATTTGCCCCACTCACACTTCTTCCGTTATTTGCAGGCCAGGCATTATATAAAGTCATCTATCCAAAACTATGACATTCTTGCGCTTGAGCATGGCATATTTGAGATCATTACGAGCCCTCCTGATTCACGACATCTTATTACAAAAATAATGCATCTATTTGGGGACTGCAACGTGGTATGTACCACAAAAATAAGGGAGGCCTGGGGAAAAGAGCTAGGGATAACAATCCCTGAATCATGGTGGAATAGATGCCTTTCAAAAATCAGTTCTTGTTCGATAAACAGCAGACATCAGCTAATTCAGTTTAAAATCACATATCGATTACACTACTCAAAGGTCAGGTTACACAAGATATACCCCTCTGTTTCCCCAATATGTGACAGGTGTAACATATCTGAGGGCACATTGTCTCATGCCTTTTGGTCCTGTCCGTCCTTAACCGGTTTATGGTCAAAAATATTTGATTGGTACTCTAAGGCATATAGTGTTCTTTTGCAACCTGAACCAGGACTTATAATCTTCGGATGCCCCCGGGTGCCGGGGACCATACCCGCTGTAATGCGACAACCACTGGAACTGGGACTCATTGTTGCTAAGAGACTAATCTTAATAAACTGGAAATCTTCAGTTCCTCCGTCATTCCATCAGTGGATTACGGACATGATGTCAGTGATACAGATGGAAAGACTTCGGATAGGCGCGACAGACACTTTCTTGCGCTACTGGAATCCCTTCCTGGATCAGTTTTTGACGACCAGTCTAAACTGACTAATCTTTTTCATGGTCTCTCCCACCAGCCGCCCTTTAATGTGTTTATGTATATGCTCATGAATATGTGTAGTGCGTGTGTACACCATGTGTTAATTGTAATGTTTCATATTTTGGTTTGTGCATCTGGGTTCTGTTTGTGTGTCTGTATATATGTATGTTCTTAATTTTGAAAACTTAAAAAAAAAAAATAATAATAATAATAATAATATTCAGATTAAATAATACTCAGAGTAAAGAATACTCAGATTAAGAAATACTTAGATTAAAGAATGTTCAGATTAAATAATACTCAGATTAATGAATACTCAGATTAATGAATACTCATATTAAATAATACTCAGATTAAATAATACTCAGATTAAATAATGTTCAGATTAAATAATGTTCAGATTAAATAATACTCAGATTAAAGAATACTCAGATTAAATAATACTCAGATAAAGAATACCCTGATTAAGAAATACTTAGATTAAAGAATGTTCAGATTAAATAATACTCCGATTAAATAATGTCTAGATTAAATAATACTCAGATCAAAGAATACTCAGATTAAAGAATACAGTACTCAGATTAAATAATACTCAGATTACACTGTAAATGGAAACATGGTATTTAATTAAAAATAGTAAATTGACTTAAATCAGTTTTTATCAAATAGTGATTAAGACTCACTTTTAGTAAGTTACTTGTAATTTGTGGTCAAAAAATCTCAGTAGCTCAGTTAACTTGAGCTCGTTTCATTTAGAAAAAGTAAGTTTTTGATAAGTGTGAACAAATCCCGTATCATATCGCGATAAAAAGACATCTCGCGCATGCTCAGAATAGAACCACACACGCACACTGCGCATGCCTCATTTTTGAGCGCGTTTCACTCTTCTCTTGGGAAATATCGTAACAGATACCAGTAAGTATGTTTTTTTAATCATAATGTATGAAGTTGGTATTTAAATGTTTTTTAACAGGCGATGTTGGTGTGCATTTCTCGCAGAAATATGGGTATTGTCTCAGCTCGTGTTAGCTAACGGTAGAGCTAGCCAACTAATGATATTTAACATAAACCTAGCTAGTGGCAATATTCCACAATTTTAAATTTTCGTTTGAGGTTTGTGCTCGCGCGTGCCCTGCCCCGCAGGGAAAAGAAAGGAACTAACTTTACCGCAGTAAAGAAAGGTGGGGGCACGAGGGGTGTCTTCCCCCAGTTGCTTCTTAGCAGCTAAGCTAAGAGGATACACGAGTGAGTCGCACAGACTGCAAACACTTAAAAAAATAATAGCAACCTGAACCAAACGTTTGGTTCTGCTGCCCCTTGGCTTGTTGATCACGGATCAGACAGGCCACCAGCAAACCTCCCATTTCAGTCTGCTCAACAACTACTAGCTAGCTTCTGTTAGCTGTGCAAAGGGTCCCTGTGTGAAACGGTGAGCATCTTCTTCTTTCGGCTTTTCCCTTTTCAGGTGTCACCACAGCGAGTCATCCTCCTCCACCTCACTCTGTCCTCTGCATCCTCATGTCCTCACTCCAACTACCTTCATGTCCTCTCTAACTGCATCCATATATCTTCTCTTTGTCTTTTTCCTGGCAGCTGCAGCTGCATTTGTACTCGGACCCACACAAATATCTGAGCTTGACATGTAATGAATAAGTGATTATTCTCGAGTCATGTGTAATGTAATTCGAACTGTAAAACTAAAATAGTTTTTTTCTTAATTTTCTAATTTATAACCACAAGTCTGGTTAATGTTATTACAGGAAATCCCTGTTTGGAAAAGCATCTTCAAGCTTGAAGAAGGTGACGCTTCATGTGAGTAAAATCCATCACCATTAAATGACTTATTCATTTATCTATTCATCTTAAACATCAGAATGAATGTGTCATAAGGCCCTCTCACACTTGAACGTTTTAGACAACTCATGCCAACTTGTGAAAATTTAGGAGATATCTATAGTGCAGCTATGTTTACTCTTTAAGATTTTTATTCCTGTTAATGTGACGAGACATTTCCATTTATTAACAGATGACAGCATTGATGAAACATATGGTGTGAATGTGCAGTTTGAATCTGATGAAGAGGTAAAGGTTTTTTTTCATGATGTTACAGGTAGTCCCCGACTTACGAGCGAGTTCCGTTACAACGAGGCGCTCGTAACACGGAAATCTCGTAAATTGGAACGGCCGCCACGTGTCTCGTAAGTCCGGAATTTCGCTCGTAAGTTGGAACGGTTTTGCTAGCGCGACTACAAACACTTGTTTTTCATCGAAAAACTGCTTATGAGTGCATAAAAATGATCGGAAACGTGTGTCCACATGTTTAGCTAACGAACTGTGGTGAAAAAACACAGAAAAACTCGGTATTTTTTGCGTTTTTTCCAAAAATTCGCCAGCTCGTAAGTCCGGAACCTCGTAAGTAAGAGCGCTCGTAAGTTGGGGACTACCTGTATATTCCTTTTTGTTCTCAGCTTTCTGCACAACGAACTGACCCTCATTGAAAATAAGATTCACCTGACTTTGAATTTCACTGATGAAAGTTATTGTAAATTTTGTCCTCAGAAGCTTTGGAACATCCAGATGTTTGTGCTCAAAATAAATTATAAAAGTAATCATTTTTCTGGTTTGCAGGAAGGAGATGAAGACCAGTTTGGAAAAGTACGAGATGAACACTCAGATGAATACGGTGAAGGAGATATATTATTATTAATAATAATAATTAATATTTTGAAATTGTTTGTGTTTTTCACACGCACAGTTCAGTATTGTACCATGCTGGCGAGTGCTCAGAGTGAAGCAGAAAAGGAACGTATCATAGGGAAAATGGAGTCGGATCAGGAGCTGTCAAAAATCCTCTACCAGCTTCAGGAGACCGAGAAGGAGGACATAATTTGGGTAAGACTTCCTGTTTGTGAAGTTATGCCATAAAACCATTTGTCTGTGTGGACCGTCACAGCTCGGTTTTGTTTTCTAGGAAGAGCGATCTCGCAGGGAGAGGATAAATGGAGCTTATTTATATAGCGCTTTCCAGCCCCCTGTGAGGAGCCCCAAAGTGCTTTACAATACCAGCCATCCACCCATTCATTCAGACATTCATACACCGGTAGTGGTAGCCTTCCTTGCAAGGCGCCATCCAGACCTACCGGGAGCAACTCGGGGTTAAGTGTCTTGCTCAGGGACACAACGACACATGGTGGGCGGATGCGGGATTCGAACCTCCAACCTTCCGATCAGGGGTCGACTGCCATTACCACTACACCACGGCCGCCCCAGGGTGAGGAAGTCTCGTGTTGATGACTTGGAAGCAATGGACATTGGCCATGGAGAGGTAAATACTGTCACATTTACATACATACCGGTTAGTGCATTAACAGAGTACCCGAGTTTTCGACAGCTCGAGTGCTTTGACTTCTATCGAGGCTTTTTTGTCCAACTCGGGTACCCGTAGTGACGTCACATTTCACATTTCACAGCGCGCGGGGCAGCTTTTAGCTTTTAGTAGACGCTACAAAATGGATTCCTGTGTGCGCACGGATGTTAATGGAGCAGGCCGTCTTGTCAAAAAGGTAAAACAGTTTATAATTTTATAAAATGCGCTACTTCGTGTTGACTTTCTTTGTAGTAGATTGTGACAGCAGAGGGCAGTGTTGCAATGCAGGTCCCATATTATAACACGGCCGAAACGGCTTCCTTTCTCTCGTTTCACAAACAAAAAAAAACAAATATTCATCTCTCTAGAGCTACCAACAATCTATAAACACAATCTCTAAAAGTAAACCTAAATTGCACAGCTGCAGGCGGTGGTACGGTGTGGCTGTGGCCCCATTTGTTTTTAAGTTTCGGTTTTCATCGCTTTATACTTTCACTTTTAATATTATTAATATAACTAATAGTTTTGTTTTTCCTGTGACTTATGTGCAGTATGATAAATGATAGGAGCATAATAAATGCTCCCAATGCTTTGTTGGTCTTTTTTTTCTTTTTGTAAAGACGTTTTTAGGCATTTATATTTATTTATTTATTTTGCATCGTAAGACACTGTGACGTCATCGGCTACTCGAGCGTCGTTCGAGTTTTTTTATGTTAATGTCGAGGTTAAAAATTATGTACTCGTTCAACCCCTAATACCGGTACATACATACTTGCATACATACATGTACATGTACACGTACGTACATATATACATGCATACATACATACGTACATACATGTACATAGCGGTACATGTACATACATGTACATAGCGGTACATGTGCATACATGTACATACCGGTACATGTGCATACATGTACATACCGGTACATGTGCATACATGTACATACCGGTACATGTGCATACATGTACATACCGGTACATGTGCATACATGTACATACCGGTACATGTGCATACATGTACATACCGGTACATGTGCATACATGTACATACCGGTACATGTGCATACATGTACATACCGGTACATGTGCATACATGTACATACCGGTACATGTGCATACATGTACATACCGGTACATGTGCATACATGTACATACCGGTACATGTGCATGCATGTACATACCGGTACATGTGTACGTACGTGTACATACGTGTACGTACGTGTACGTACGTGTACATACGTGTACATACGTGTACATGCATGTACGTGTACATACGTGTACATGCATGTACGTGTACATACGTGTACATGCATGTACGTGTACATACGTGTACATGCATGTACGTGTACATACGTGTACATGCATGTACGTGTACATACGTGTACATGCATGTACGTGTACATACGTGTACATGCATGTACGTGTACATACGTGTACATGCATGTACGTGTACATACGTGTACATGCATGTACGTGTACATACGTGTACATGCATGTACGTGTACATACGTGTACATGCATGTACGTGTACATGCATGTACGTGTACATACGTGTACATACATACGTGTATCGGTACGTGTACATACGTGTACATACATGTACGTGTATGTACATGTACATACATGTACATACATGTACATGTATGTACGTACATGTACATACATGTACATACATGTACATACATGTACGTGTATGTACATGTACATACATGTACATACATGTACGTGTATGTACATGTACATACATGTACGTACATGTACATACATGTACGTGTACATACCAGTACGTGTACGTACATGTACGTGTACATACATGTACGTGTACATACCAGTACGTGTACATACTAGTACGTGTACATACATGTACATACCGGTACGTGTACATACGTGTACATGCGTGTACGTGTACGTACGTGTACATGCGTGTACGTGTACGTACGTGTACATGCGTGTACGTGTACGTACGTGTACATGCGTGTACGTGTACGTACGTGTACATGCGTGTACGTGTACGTACGTGTACATGCGTGTACGTACGTGTACGTGTGTACGTGTACATGCGTGTACGTGTACGTACGTGTACGTACGTGTACGTACGTGTACATGCGTGTACGTGTACATACGTGTACATGCATGTACGTGTACATACATGTACGTGTACATACGTGTACATACATGTACGTGTACATACGTGTACATACCGGTACGTGTACATACGTGTACGTGTATGTACATGTACATACATGTACATACATGTACGTGTATGTACATGTACATACATGTACATACATGTACATACATGTACGTGTACAAACATGTACATACATGTACATACATGTACGTGTACATACATGTACGTGTATGTACATGTACATACATGTACATACATGTACGTGTACATACATGTACGTGTACGTACATGTACATACATGTACGTGTACATACATGTACGTGTACATACACGTGTACGTGCATACATGTACGTGTACATACATGTACGTGTACATACATGTACATACTACATGCATGTACATACAGATACATACTACATGCATGTACATACAGATACATACTACATGCATGTACATACAGGTACATACTACATGCATGCATGTACATACCAGTACATACATGCATGTACATACATACCAGTACATACATACATGTACATACCAGTACATACATACATACAACGTAATTACTACACACATACATACATACTACATGCATACATACACACATACATACCACATACGTACATACATACCTACAACATACTCCATAAATACTACACACATAATACATACATACTACATACATATAAATACATATATACATACAAATACATATACATACAAATACATATACATACAAATACATATACATACAAATACATATATATATATATATATATATATATATATATATATATATATATATACATATATATACACAAAAATGCATATACATACATGTATATATATACATACATTTACATACGTATGTATGTATGTAGTATGTATGTAGATGGCCTCGTTCATAGGAACGATGGTTTTAGAGAGGAGTAAAGGAGGCCATCTTTGTGAAAAGAAACCGTCCATCATTAAAAAGGGGTTGAGGCCTCCTGGTTCAACTGTCCCCCTCCTACAATGCTGTTATTGCTAGTATCACTCAGCCCTCTGTGAATAGCAAACAACCATCAGGGTACTAACGATCCATCGTTAGGCTGATGGTCCTCCTTGATCATGGGAGCAGCTGGTTTTGTTTGTCATCAGAAAACTGGTTGATCCACTGAGAGGGTGCTATTTATAAGACTAAGCTGAATACAGCAGCTCAGACTGAGGAAGTCTTTCAGACGAAAGACGAAACATTTCTACTTTTTTGTTTTGTTTTGTTTTTTGAATGTCCAGAGGACCAGACTTAGCTTTTTTAAATATGTATTTTACTTTACTGAAACTTCAAAATAATTATAATGGTCGTCTTTTCTTTTAACAGGTGTTTTTTTTCGGATAAATCCAGAAAAGGGAACCAAAGTGGAGAACAAACACTCAAAGCGTCGTCTCAACCTGAACCCCCGAGTCCTCACCCTGATACAGGAACTCACCGATCACGAGTGGTGTGACACCTAAATAAGGACTCTCTCTGTGGACTCTAACTTGTTCAATGAAGAGGTACTGCAAGTTTTTGCTTTTTGGACTATTA
>JBBPBX010055603.1:0-23050 GCA_038048925.1 Garcialebias charrua
GTCAGAGTCACTTTAAAAGCTTAACCAGCTCAACTACTTCTCCCCCTAGAAGCAAACTCACAAACAAAATGAGAAGGTGGAGCTCCTCAATGTTTGTACATCCTACAGCAGTCAAACATCTAGTGTTTCCTACACCAGCCTTTAAACAAGCTTAAACTTGATTCACACAACCTTAGTAAACACTAAGGCTGTCACAAGAGCAAACTTTGCTCTACATGTGCTGTTTAGGCAACACCAATCATTCAAGACATTTATTAAGAGCCTAAGCTCAATGCAAACTCTACATGAGAGCTCAACTCACAGTGATCAAAAGTGGGTGGAGAACACTCATGAACACACACACAGGCAGCAATACAGCTACCTTAATCAAAACTTGGTTTACCTTCCAAAAGGATCACAAGTTGCTCCAACAAGCACCCTTGCTTGTGTCCACCAACCTCAGCTGGCATTCTCACAACTCCATTGCTCTAAGCAAAGCTCCACTCTGTTCAAACCACAGCCTAAAGTTTTTATAGGCAGGATCTACAGTTTGGCAGCAGCTCTGCCCAATCAAGCCTGATTGAAGCAGGCTGAGTAAAAAAAAAGTGCAGCTACAGGCTGCTAGTGCTTTCTTTAGCAGACTGCAGCCAACCTAAATACAATAATGATGTTTTAAAAAACTCTGAACACCCTCAGGTACATAACACCTCCAGATACACCTGGTGTTGAGAAAAGCATTATTCTCCCTTCCTGTGTCACTGGAACTCTCACTTGGACCATCAAGAGGGCGATTTGTTAGGCCCAAGAGTCGTAACTCAACTCAGGCACCGGACCAGATGGTTCTTGTTAGCACTGGACTCCCTGGTTCCCACACCAGCACTAGACTCCCTGGACCTCACACCATCTATGTCTGTGAGGCTGACACATTGTCCAGTTTTAAGACTGGGCTCAAGACTCACCTTTTTGCTAAATCCTATAGCTAGGGTCAGCTTGGGTTTCCTGAGCTGTCTCTTAGTCATGCTGCTATAGGCTTAGACTGCTGGAGGACAAAATGACCACACTTTTCACTCTGCTACGTCTTTACTTATTCTGCTCAACCTGTTTGTATTTGGAATTATTTTTTCTATCCTTATCGTGTTTTTTGTCTTTCAGTTACACCTGGACCTAAATCTGGACTAACCTTTCTGTGTTTGTTTGTCTCTCCTTTCTGTCCTCTCAACCCAGCTGTTCAAAGCAGATGGCCGCTTGTCCTGCGCCCTGTTCTGCTGGAGGTTTCTTCCCTTTAAAAGGGAGTTTTTTTCCTTTCCACTATTTCCATTGTGCTTGCTCTGGCTGGGAGACTGCAATGAAGCCAAGAGTCAACATGTCTGCTGGCTTCTTAGATAGAGAACTTTACTAATTTCCTTTTCTATGTATGTGAATGTTCCTGTAAAGTGCCCTGAGACAACTTTGTTTGCTCATCCTAGGGTCCTCACTTCACCTGCTGCTGTGTTCATCGTTGATGGTCCTCCTGCTGTGGAAGTCTTTTTTGCTAATGAGTTTGCTGTGGTTCTCGCTCTTCCAGAGGTCCTCACTCCTCCAGGGGTCCTCACTCATCCTCCAGAGATCCTTGCTCATCCTGCAGAGGTCTTCGCTCATCCTCCAGAGGTCCTCACTCATCCTCCAGCAGTCCCTGCTTATCACCCAGGGGTCGTTGCTCATCCTACAAATGTCCTTGCTCATCCTACAGAGGTCCTCTCTCATCCAGGGGTCCTCGTTCATCTTCCAGTGGTCCTTACTCATACTCCGGAGGTCCTCACTCCTCCATCCACAGCTGCCCTTGGGGTTTCACCTGGGGGTATAACGTTACACATGGGTGTATTGAACCATTTTGGTATGACATGTTCGGTTCGGTACATGTAAGTACATTTTCAGTTATTTCTTTCACTCATTAAATTTTATTAACGAGAGATTATGGGCAGCAGAACTAAAGTTCCTAAGCGTGTTTCAGCACGGTGCTATAGTCTTGTAGCACGCATAGCATTAGCATACCCAGGAAAGTGTTGAACGAATGGGCCAATCAGCTCTGCGAGGTGCTGGCCGACATATTTAACACCTCACTTACCCTGGCAACAGTACCCACCTGCCTGAAGACTGCCACCATCATCCGAGTCCATAGGAGCTCTACAGTGACTGGTCTGAATGACTATCGGCCAGTGGCCCTCACCCTGATAGTCACTAAATGCTTTGAAAATATGGTAATGACCCACATCAAAACAACCATCAACATCAATGAGGACCCACATCAGTACGCATACCACGAGAACAGATCAATCGAGGACGCCATTTCATCTGTGGTCCACACTGCTCTCACCTACCTGGTGAAGGCAGAAGGACTCCTACGTCCATATGCTCTTTGTGGACGTTGCATCTGCCTTCAACACCATGATCCCCCAAACCTTGATGGACAAACTATTCACACTAGGACTAAGCCCCTTAATTTGCAACTGGGTCCTAGATTTCTTAACCAACAGACCACAGTCTGTGAGGATCCACAACTTTTCCTCCTCCACCATAACCCTCAGCACTGGCTCTCCTCAGGGATGGTGTGCTGAGCCCTCTCCTGTTCACTCTGCTCACATATGATTGTGCAGCTACCCATCCAGGCTGTCATATTGTAAAGTTTGCAGATGATACAGCGGTGGTGGGATGCATCACAAACAATGATGAGTCCAGCTACAGGCAGGAGGTGGAACACCTGGAGAGCTGGTGCAAAGAGAATAACCTTCACATCAATGTGAAGAAGACAAAGGAGATGATTGTGGACTTCAGAAGGAACAAACACACCCACACCCCACTGAACATAAGAGGATCTGCGGTGGAAGTGGTCTCCAGCTACAAGTACTTGGGTGTACACATGAATGATAACCTCAGCTGGAGCAACAACACCACCAGCCTGATCAAGAAAGGTCATCAGAGACTCTACTTCCTCAGGCGGCTGAGACGAGCTGGTCTGAGAAGCTCAGTCCTCACCTCCTTCTACAGGTGTGCAGTGGAGAGCATCCTGTGCTCCAACATCAACGTGTGGCATGGAGGCTGCACAGCTGCAGAAAGAAAAGCTTTGCAGAGAGTGGTGAAGGCTGCACAGAGGATGTTGGAGTCAGTCTCCCGACCATCACAGACAGATACACTTCCAAATTCAGGAAGAGGGCCACCTGCATCATGAAGGACCCAACTCCCCTCAGGAAGGAGGTTGAGGAGCATTAAGTGTAGAACCGCTAGACTGAGCAACAGCTTCTACCCTGAAGCTGTTAGACTCATGAAAATCTAACCAGGATAATCACTGTGAAAAAATTACATCATGTTGCAGCTGATCTGTTTCATGTTGTTGTGTTTATGAGTGCTCATCTGCTCACACAGACGATCATGTTTGTGCTGCTGTTCAACGTAATGTTTTTATACTACTAGTGCTTAGTTGATATTTAGTTGATGTTTTTCTTAGTTCATATCTTAGATCTTATTGCTGTTTTTCTTTTACATTTTATTGTTGGCTGTAACTAGGACCTTGTGTACATAATTTCGTTCCACGACATGTACCACATGGGGTGCAAATGACGAATAAAGAACATTGGATCCTTGCTTAGTTGATATTTAGTTGATGTTTTTCTTAGTTCATATCTTAGATCTTATTGCTGTTTTTCTTTTACATTTTATTGTTGGCTGTAACTAGGACCTTGTGTACATAATTTCGTTCCACGACATGTACCACATGGGGTGCAAATGACGAATAAAGAACATTGAATCCTTGAATTAGCATTCTGACAACTTGTTGCTGTCTCCTGTTCGGGAACATTATGGCTTTTTTGTTAAAAGACAAGCACAAATTCAAAGCTGTGTGTCAATGTTGTTTCACAGAGATTAGATATGTAGCAGGCAACATGTGTAACTTGTTAATGCACTTGAAACTACATCATCTGAACATGAACATCTCTTCTACAGAATAGAAGCTTGGTTGGTGTCAAGGTAGAAATATCAACCCAGATGAACGGACTGGAAGAAAACAGATTCAGGGGTAAAACAAACGATGATTTATTTATAATGGCAATGTTATCCACAGGGAGGGGGAAGCACGGGTGGAGCGTGGAGGTGGAAGATCTCACTGGAGGTATCTTGATATCCAAACTTCCAAGTTCAGCACAGGAGGTCCACAGAGCAGCCAGGAGTCCAAGACGTTTGGCACAGATGGACCAGGGTCTGTAGTGTCACGAAGAAAAAATCACAAGGGTAAGAATAAGAACTACAAGGATTAACACCAAGAGGCTGGAAGCACTAGTACCATAAAGTAGGTATGCTTCAGCACTGAATGAAGCCAGCCAGCAGTCTTAAGTAGTCCTGGTGGTGATTAGTGGAGATGGCCGACAGCTGTGACTCCTCAACCTCAGGAAATCTGTAGGCAGCAAAACAGGAAAAACCCCACAGTACCCCCCCCTCAAGAATCGCCCCTTGGCGACCTAAGGCGCTTCTCAGGATGGGACCTGAAAAAAGAGGAGATGAGGCTGGGATCCAGAATGAAGGACCGAGGAATCCAAGACCTCTCCTCGGGACCATAGCCCTCCCAGTCAACCAAATACTGGAAACCCCGACCCCGGCGCCGAACGTCCAGGATACACCGGACAGTGAAGGCAGGGTGATTGTCAATGAGACGGGGGGGAGGAGGGAGGACAGCAGGAGGACATAAAGGACTCACAGAGACTGGCTTCACCTGGGAAACGTGGAAGGTGGGATGAATGCGCATGGAAGCAGGCAATTTCAGACGAACAGCAGACGGGTTAATAATCTTGACCACAGGAAACGGACCAATAAAACGAGGGGCAAGTTTTCTGGGAGTGTCCTTGAGCTTGATGTCACGGGTAGAGAGCCAGACCCTCTGACCCACGTGGTAAGCAGGAGCCACAGAACGATGGCGGTCTGCGTGTCTCTTGTTCTGGTCAGCAGTACGTAGCAGGGCCGCCTTAGCCTGACGCCAAACCCTACGGCAACGGCGGAAATGGTGCTGAACAGAAGGGACAGAGATCTCGGACTCCTGGCTAGGAAAAAGCGGGGGAGCATAACCCAGAGAGGCTTCGAAGGGAGACATTCCAGTGGCGGAGGATGTGTGAGTATTGTGAGCATACTCTACCCACACCAGAAGTTTGCTCCAAGAAGACGGGTTGTCCTCAATGACACATCGTAGGGCAGCCTCCAACTCCTGGTTACATCGTTCCGTTTGTCCATTAGATTGGGGATGATAACCAGATGACAGACTAGAAGAGGCCCCCAGGGTGTTGCAGAAAGCCTGCCAGACCTGAGAAGTGAATTGAGGGCCTCGGTCCGAAACCAGATCTGTGGGAATACCATGAATCCGAAAGACGTGCTGGGTCAGGAGGTGAGCAGTCTCCAAGGCAGAGGGAAGCTTGACAAGGGGTACAAAATGAGCTGTCTTGGAAAACCTATCAACAACTGTTAAAATGACAGTGTTCCCTTCAGAAGGGGGCAGTCCAGTGATGAAATCCAGAGCTACATGGGACCATGGACGACTGGGTGTGGGCAAAGGCTGTAACAAACCTGCTGGAGGTTGGTTCCCACTCTTGTTGCGAGCACAGGTAGGGCAAGCAGCCACAAACTCCTTAATGTCTTGGTTGAGAGTGGGCCACCAGAAGTGTCTCTTGACAAGGGAAAGCATACGGTTAGTGCCTGGGTGACATGACAGTTTATTCGAATGGATCCAATCTAGTACCTTGGATCTGATAGTGGAGGGAACAAACCTTCTATCAGGAGGACCGGTACCTGGGTCGGGTTCAGATCCTTGCGCCTCTTGAATGTCTTTTTCAATGGACCAGGTAAGTACGCCAACCACAACGGAGGGGGGCAGTATGTTGTCTTCAGTCTTGTGCTGGTCGGAAATGGAAAACTGTCTTGACAGGGCATCGGGCTTGATGTTCTTAGATCCAGGTCTGTAGGTCAAAAAAAAGTTAAACCTTGCAAAAAACAAAGACCAACGAGCCTGTCTTGGACTCAGCCTCTTGGCGTTCTGGATGTAAATAAGGTTCTTATGATCTGTCCAGATCAAAAAAGGTGTCTTGGTACCCTCCAACCAGTGCCTCCATTCTTCCAGTGCCAATTTTACAGCCAACAACTCTCTGTTCCCCACATCATAATTCTGTTCCGAAGGGCTAAGACGTCGAGAGAAGAACGCACAAGGGTGGACCTTGTTATCCTCCTGAGAACGCTGAGAAAGAACTGCTCCCACACCCGTGTCCGACGCATCGACCTCCAAGATGAATTGTCTCTCCGGGTCAGGGTGACGAAGGATGGGGGCGGTGGAGAAAAGACGCTTAAGTTCCTTAAAAGCCGTCTCAGCATCAGGAGTCCAGGAGAAGGTTCTTAACGTGGAGGTGAGTTGAGTAAGAGGAGCAGCAATGCGGCTATAATTCTTAATGAACCTTCTATAAAAGTTTGCAAAGCCTAAGAATCGTTGCAGCTGTTTGCGATCCTCAGGAATGGGCCATTCTTCCACAGCCCTGGTCTTCTCAGGGTCAGTGCGAAAACTACCACCCTCGAAAATAAACCCCAGGAATGACACAGTGGTGACATGAAAATCGCACTTCTCTGCCTTTACATAAAGCTGATTCTCAAGGAGTCTCTGTAGTACCGCACGTACGTGAGTCTCGTGTTGGCTCAAGTCGTGGGAGTAAATGAGTATATCGTCTAAATAAACGAAAACAAACTCATTAAGGAAATCTCTAAGGACGTCGTTAACGAGTGCCTGAAATACCGCAGGAGCATTAGTAAGGCCGAAAGGCATTACTAAGTACTCAAAATGACCGAGTGGAGTCTTGAAGGCGGTCTTCCACTCATCCCCCTCACGAACCCTTACTAGATGGTAAGCATTACGCAAATCTAATTTCGTAAATATGGCAGCCGAATGCAACTGGTCATGAATGGAATCAATGAGAGGTAGCGGATATTTATTTTTGATGGTGATCTGGTTTAACCCACGATAGTCAATGCATGGGCGCAAGGTCTTATCCTTTTTAGACACAAAAAAGAAACCCGCCCCCACAGGTGAGGTGGACGGTCGAATGATACCAGACGTCAGAGACTCCCCAATATAATCTGACATAGTCTTTCTCTCAGGCCCTGATATGTTGTATAATCTACTGGTAGGCAGAGGAGCTCCAGGAAGAAGATTAATAGCACAATCATATGGGCGATGTGGAGGCAGGGACAAAGCTTTCTCTTTATTGAACACAGCACTTAAATCATGATACACAGGAGGTACTTTGCTTAGGTCAACAGCTTGTGACTGGGGGTTATTTACAGAGGTCTTCGGTACAGCAGAGCGAAGACAGTTCTTGAGACAGTACGAGCTCCACTTGTCTATCCTCTTCTCCGACCAGTCCAATAATGGATTATGCCTCTCCAACCAAGGAAAACCCAAAATTAATTGAGTGGTGGGAGAGTCAAAAACGAAGAATTCACCTTGCTCATGGTGATTTCCAGAGATGATGAGGTGGAGTTCCTGGACCCTCAGGTGAATCTTGGCGAAAACCTGTCCAGTGAGACCGGCGACAGTCAAAGGGTCTCGAAGGGTATGGGTAGGAATGGATAGTTGTTCCACCAAGTCACTGCTGATGAGATTTTGTTCCGCTCCAGAGTCCACAAGAGCTGTAACAGGTAACTTCATGTTATTATTCACAATAATAGATGGTAAAGTAAATCGTGAGACAGGAGAACAAGATGATCTACCCACCAATACCCCCTGTTTTATTGATGGGAGGGGTCGTTTCCCTGTAGAGGGCGTTGGGCTCCCTGTAGAGGGCATTGGGCTATGTAGTGGCCAATCTTACCACAATAAAGACAACACCCAGATCTCATACGTCGCTGTCTCTCCTCGGGTGACAGCCTTGTGCGGCCTATTTGCATAGGCTCCGGTTCCTCCTCAAAGTTAGAGAAGACTTTACTCTGAAAAGTCGGGTTTGACCGGAAACCGGAAGTGGATGGACGCTGGGACTTGTAGTCCCTCTCCTTGCCCCTTTCGTTGAAGCGATTATCGACTCTAATCGCCAAGTTTATCAGTTCATTAAGAGAGTTGGGTTCGTCTCTCAGAGCGAGTTGATCCTTGACTCTGTCAGACAGGGAATTTAAGAAAGTACCTCTGATAGCGAGATCGTCCCAGCGAGTCTTCGCCGCCATGATGCGGAAGCGTATTGCGTGCTCCGATACCGGCTTCCTTCCTTGGCGGAGGTTCAACAGATGTTTGACGGCATCCTCCTGCTGCAAAGGGTGGTCGAAAATCATCGAGAAGTCCTCGAGGAACTCAGGAAAGGTTAGTAAGTCAATATCATTTGAGGATAAGTGCGCTGTAGCCCAGCTAAGAGCGTCACCTTTTAACTGACTGATCACAAAAGCTATTTTAGCGGCGTCCGTGGGATATGTACGAGGGGCTCTAGTAAAAGCCAGACGACATTGAAGAATGAATCCTGCATAGTGATCAGGGTTACCACTAAAAAACTCAGAAGGCCTAAACACAGGCTCGGTTGAAGGTGTTGTTGATCCAACAGTAGCATTAACAGAAGAAGGCCCAGGTTGAGCGGCCCGTGGGGCAGAAATAAGTTGTGAGAGTTTTTGATTAGCATCAAACATCATACCTCCAAGTTCTCTGAGGTTGGATTGGTTAGTTAGTTGTTGGGAAGCCATCTGTTGCAGTCTGGTTTCCAATAAGTCCAGTCGTGAAGTCTGGGGGTCCGTAGCCCTCTGAGAAGGTTCTCCCCCAGTCGCGTTCTGGGTCTGTTTGTTTGGCTGAAGCATTTCTGTCAAGGTAGCAATATCAACCCAGATGAACGGACTGGAAGAAAACAGATTCAGGGGTAAAACAAACGATGATTTATTTATAATGGCAATGTTATCCACAGGGAGGGGGAAGCACGGGTGGAGCGTGGAGGTGGAAGATCTCACTGGAGGTATCTTGATATCCAAACTTCCAAGTTCAGCACAGGAGGTCCACAGAGCAGCCAGGAGTCCAAGACGTTTGGCACAGATGGACCAGGGTCTGTAGTGTCACGAAGAAAAAATCACAAGGGTAAGAATAAGAACTACAAGGATTAACACCAAGAGGCTGGAAGCACTAGTACCATAAAGTAGGTATGCTTCAGCACTGAATGAAGCCAGCCAGCAGTCTTAAGTAGTCCTGGTGGTGATTAGTGGAGATGGCCGACAGCTGTGACTCCTCAACCTCAGGAAATCTGTAGGCAGCAAAACAGGAAAAACCCCACAGTTGGTGCAAAGACCGACAACAGCAGCATTTAATCAACCTTCATCAGGTAATTCAGATCGGTCCAAAGCAATAACACAAACTGTAGGAGTGTTTAAAGCTCTGGATCTACGTCCGTATTTCTGTAGTTGATGCACCGGCTTTAAAGTTACTGAGCCCCGCTACGACTTCCCATCACATCAACACTTCAGCCAAAAAGTTGTACCAGCACTTTATGAAAAAGCTAAAACTGATATTGTCAACAAGCCCTAGAACCCAGATCAAAGCCCTGCCCTGATGATGATGAGCGAGATAATATTCAACAGAAATGATGACCGTTCAAGAAGAGGAATTGTCATTCATTATTATCTAATTAACCTTTTTAATTTAAAATTATAATCTTATTAACTCGTTTTTTTGTGTTTTTTTTACCTCTTTGTGTTTTATCTCCAATCTGGGACAGAGACAGCAGCTGAGTCTTCTTCCTCTTCAGGGACATCCACCAGAGATCACCTCCAGCTAGGAAGTCTGTGATGACTGAACTCTGCACTTTTCCAAGGGCAGGTGAGAACAGGTCCAAGAAGAGGTTGTGAGTAGTGAGTCCAAATACAACCATACTGCAAAATTACCAAAGCTCTACCTCTCTATTCCTGCTACTGTTGCTAGTGAGCCGTTTTCTCCACCGTTGGAGATTTTTGCTGCAACTAGATCTATACTTTTGGTAGAAAATGTGGACAAGTTATTCTTTTTGGCCAAAAACTTAAAAATAAATAAATAAATGTCACATTTTTGTCATTTGTGTATGTTTCCCATACAAGACGAAATTCGTCTCTGCATTTAACCCAACCACCACCAGGTGGTGCAGTGGGCAGCCATAGAAAGCGCCCTGGGAGCTGGGGAAATAAGTGTGCACTCATAGACACCCCAAGGTATGTAGTGGCCAGGGTTCGAACCTGGGTCCTTCGGGTCCAAAGTCGGAAACCCTGCCTCTACAACTTGATTAGTTAGATTGTAAACAGTCTGTTTCTGCTTATTGTTCTGGTTCTGACTGTTATTGTATTTATTAAGATTTTTATTATTGTTAGTATAGTTTATTTATTGTAAAGAGTGTTGTTTATTTAAAATATCATCCAAATGGGTCGCTTTGATTTATTTTTATATAAACATTCTTTACATGGCAAATTTTCAAAATAATGTTTTGTAAGTCTACATTTTGACCTTTTGTACCAAAAATTAACTGAATCGAGCTCTCCTTGAAACTGAACCGACCCAAAATGTTATTTTGGCACCCTTAGTTTCATTGTCTGCAGCCACACCTGGGGTCTCATCACCTGCAACTGCCCCAGTAGTTTCTTCACCTGCAGCTGCAGTTGCCTGATCCAAAGATGGAAAGTTTCCAGGCTGCCCGCTGAAACTCTGGCCTGCTGACGGATGGTCTCCAGTTCACCCCTCAGTTTTTCTGTCCTGCTGTGGACTGTCTCCTGACCACCCACCTTGACTCTGGGGGTTGGAGTTTCGGTGTTCCCCTTTGCGTTCAATAGCCGTGTTTCCATCAAGGTTTCTAGCTGCGCATTTTGAAGTATCGTAGCAGAAAAGCTTAATGGAAACGGCAAAATCCGAATTTACTTCCTCAAATTCGCCAAAAAGTTGATACGCTCGCTTGAGGTGGTTTTTGGGATCTTCGAAAATGAGCAGATGCGCAAAACGACAGATGGAAACAGATTTGCCGACTCAGTTCTGCCGTAGCGAACATTCACGTCACGTGACGTTCAGCTGTTTCCGCTCCGGACAACATGTAACATCGCTAAAACTAGTTGGCATGACAGAATAAATACAACTTGCCCGATAGCAACACATACCTGAAATATTCTCTCCATTTTGACGAGATGTGTGGCCGGGTTCTGTTTTCAACCGCTACTTCCTGTTTACTGTAGACATGCGCAGTGCTGACGTCTGACGTAATGACGCTGACGTCTGACGTAATGACGCTGTGCGTGGCTTGGTAGATGCGATTCAAGCCAGTTGATGGAAACACTTCTGCTTTGCATTAATTTGTATTTACATATTTGCGAGATTTCAAAAATTAGCTCAAAGTTCGAAATGAAAATGGATGGAAACACGGTTAGTGTCTACCCAGGTTCCTAGTAGGGATGGGGCCGATCCGATCCAGTATCGGTATCCGATACCAGCATTATTTAAGTATCGGATCAAACCGGCCGATACTTTCCTGATCCAGCTTCAAAGAGCACTTGTGTTCAGTCACATTCTGTGACTGCACTTCTTAGCATTGTGTGAGATAAACCCAATGAAGACACTCTTAAGCCTTACAAAAGGGAATTATAATACTATATATATATATATATATATAATTATAATATAATTACAATTATACCACACACATGTCCTCCTTACTCATGGTGCAGCTGAAAAAACTAAAAAAGCGCTAAGCATGATGGGAAAGACAACACAGGCACTCCCCTTAACCAATAAGAGAGTTGATTTTGTTGTCTTTCCCATTATAACCAATAGTTATAACCAATAGTTTGTCCAGCTAAAGCTAAAAAAAACTAAAAAAGCGCTAAGCATGACGGGAAACACAACACAGCCACTCCCCTTAACCAATAAGAGAGTGGATTTTGTTGTCTTTCGCATAATGCTTAGCGTTTTTTTAGTTTTCCAGCTAGCAGTGAGCCATGAGCTACTGTTGTTTTTAGTTTTCCAGATTTAGCTGGAAAAGTTTTCCAGCTAAATCTGTTTTCCAGCTATAATCCACTCTCTTATTGGTTAAGGGGAGTGCTGTGTTGTCTTTCCCATCATGCTTAGCACTTTTTTAGTTTTTTCAGCTGTACCATGAGTAAGGAGGACATGTGTGGTATAATTGCCTCCTGTCCTGTGTGCTGTTAAAGTTAGTGGGTTCCCTACTGTAAGGCTCAAAAGTGTCTTCATTGGGTTTATCTCGCACAATGTTTAAATGAATAGTTTGGGTGCAAAAGTTTCATTATACAGAGTCACATACCTGAACAGTATCGGATCGGAAAAGTATCGGTGTCGGTCGATACTGAGTTAATAAGTATCGGGATCGGAAGTGAGAAATGTGGATCGGTGCATCCCTAGTTCATACCTGTCAGTTTTTTGTTGTTCCTTGTATGCCCTACTTCGTTTTTTTATGCTCTGCATTCCTTCAATGCCCAGGTTAGGAATGACAGTGTGACCTGGAGGGGCGTGATTGGGAGGAACGGCCTCTCTGATATGAACCCGAGCAGTGTTCTGTTGTTGAACTTTTGTGCTAGTCATAGTTTTTCCATCACAAACACCATGTTTGAACATAAGGGTGTCCATGAGTACACTTGGCACCAGGACGCCCTAGGTCGTAGATCGATGATAGACTTCATAATCATGTCATCTGATTTGCAGCCCTTTATTTTGGACACTCGGGTGAAGAGAGGCAGCACGGTGGCGCAACTGGTTGAGCTGCTGCCTCTCAGCGAGCACATCCATGGTTCAAATCCCGGTCCGGGGGCTTTTCTGGGTGGAGTTTGCATGTTCTCTATGTGCATGTGTGGGTTTTCTCCAGATACTCCGGTTTCCTCCCACAGACCAAAAACATGCATGTTAGGCTGATTGGTAACTCTAAATTGTCCCAAGGTGTGAGTGAGAGAGTGAATGGTTGTTTGTCTCGTTTGCCTCTATGTGGCCCTGTGATGGACTTGCAGGGTGACGTCCTGGGTGTACCCCGCCCCTTGCACAGTGATTGCTGGACATGGGCACCGGTGACCCCCGTGACCCAAAATGGAAAAAGCGGGTAAAAGATAATGGATGGATGGATGACGAGAGGAGCTGAGCTGTCAACTGATCACCACCTGGTAATGAGCTGGATCAGATGGTGGGGAAAGATGCTGGACAGACTTGATAGACCCAAACATGTAGTGAGGTTTGCTGACAGATCATGTCAGAGAGATCTTCAACTCACACATCTGGGAGAGCTTTAACCGCATCACAGCTGAGGTGGGGGACATTGAGTCTGAGTGGGCCATATTCCGCACCACACTTGTTGAGGTAGCTGCCTTCAGCTATGGCCGCAAGGTTGTCTGTGCTTCTTGCGGTGGCCGTCCACGAGCTCGGGGGTGGACACCCCGGGTTAGGGAGGCTGTCAAGCTGAAGAAGGAGCCCTATTGTGCCTTGTTGGCCAGTGGGACTCCAGAGGCAGCTGAGGAGTACCGGAGGGCCAAGTGGTCCGCAGCCTTGGCTGTTTCTGAGGCAAAAGCTCAGATATGGAAGGAGTTCGGTGAGACCTTGGATAATGACTCTTAGTCGGCTCCTAGGAGATTCTGGCAAACCATCAGATGACTGAAGAGGGGAAAGCTGCACTTTACTAACACTGTACAGTATTCAGTGTAGGTATGCTGCTGTTGACTTCAACCAGTGATGTCGTTGGGAGGTGGAAGGAATACTTCTCAGACATTCTCAATCACACCAGCCCACCTTCCATGGAGGAACCTGAGTTGGGGGACTTTGGAGTTGATCCATCCATAACTGTGGCTGAGGTTGCCGAGGTAGTTAAAAAGCTCCGAGGCTGTAGGGCTCTGGGAGTGGATGAGATTCACCTTGATTTCCTTAAGGCTCTGGATATTGTGGGGTTGTCTTGGTTGACACGCCTTTGTAACGTTGCATGGACATCGGGGGCAGTGCCACTGGATTGGCAGACTGGGGTGGTGGTTCATCTCTTCAAAAAGGTGGACGGGAGGGTGTGCTCCAATGATAGGGGCATCCCTCTCCTCAGCCTCCCTGGTAAGGTCTATTCAGGGGTACTGGAGAAGCGAGTCCGATTGTTGGTCAAACCTCAGATCCAGGAGGAACAATGTGGGTTCTGTCCCGGCCGTGGAACACTGGATAAGCTCTTTACCCTCACTAGGGTCCTCGAGGGGTCATGGGAGTTTGCCCATCCTGTCTACATGTGTTTTGTCTATTTGGAGAAGGCATTTGACTATGTTCCTTGGGGTACACTGTGGGCGGGGGGTGCTTCGTGAGTATGGGATTGGGGACCCATAGCTATAGGTTGTTCAGTCCCTATACAAGCAGAGCAAGAACTTGGTTCACATTGCTGGCAGTAAGTCTGACCCCTTCAGGATGGAAGTTGGACTCTGCCAGGGCTGCCCGTTGTCACGATTCTGTTTATAACTTTTATGGACAGAATTTCTCGGTGCAGCCATCTGGCAAAGGGTTTCTGGTTCGATGGCCTCAAGATTCCATCTATGTTCTTTGCAGATGATGTGGTCCTGTTGGCGCCATCATGCCATGATCTTCAGCTCTCACTGGAGTGTTTTGCAGCCAGGTGTGAAGCAGCTGGGATGAAAATCAGCACCTCCAAATCTGAGGCCATGGTCCTCAACCGGAAAAGGGTGGATTGCTCTCTTCAGGTCGATGGTGAGGTTCTGCCACAAGTGGAGGAGTATAAGTATCTTGGGCTTTTGTTCATGAGTGAGGGAAGAATGGAGTGTGAAATGGACAGATGGATTGGTGCAACAAATGCAGTATTGTGGACTCTGTTGTGGTGAAGAAAATTCTCTGTTTACTGGTTTACTATTTTCCTACCTTCACCTATGGTTACGAGCTCTGGATAGTGACCGAAAGAATGAGATTGCAGATACAGGCGGTTGAAATAAGTTTCCTCTGCAAGTTAGCTGGACTCTCCCTTAGAGATAGTGTGAGAAGTTTGGTTATGCGGGAGAGACACAGAGTATAAACACTGCGCCTCCACATCGAGAGGAGCCAGTTGAGGTGGTTTGGGCAACTGGTAAGGATGCCCCCTGGATGCCTCCCTAGGGAGGTGCTTCAGGCATGTCCGACTGGGAGGAGACCCCAAGGAAGACCCAGGACACGCTGGAGAGACTATGTCTCTCGGATGGCCTGGAAATGCCTTGGATTCCTCCCAGAAGAGCTAGAAGAGGTGGCCATGGAAAGAGATGTCTGGGCTTCCTTGCTCAAGCTGCTACCCCCACGACCCGACTTCGGAACAAGCGGAAGATATTGGATAGATGGATGGATGCATTCCAAAAGCTGTGTCTTTCAACCTTGCTCTCGACGGAGGCATTCGCAACCCTTCCCTCTCCCGTCCTTCCCCCCCCCGCTGCTGGCAGCTCCTCAGCTAAGCACCTCGAACGCAAATTAAGATGGATTGGAGGTTTGGGCATTCGATTCTACAAACAAGATCTCTACAGAAGGAACGGCACAAGGGGAGCCTTTCCACCCTCACAGAGTGACGGAGGATACGCCATGGATTCCGCCATGGATTCCGTGGATTCCTGGGAGTGCTCTGTGGAGGTGAAGAATCTTGGATTATATTGGATTATGATGGCAGCGCTTTGCTTTTTGGCGTTTGTGGAGCACTGGTCTATCGCAAAATGAGGGAGACTTCAGCAGGACTTAAGTGCCTGGAGCACCCGACGTCTGGTCTGCGCCGTGACCTCGAGAAATCAGCTGTTTGTGAGCTTATCCAGAGGGTGAACAGATCACCCACGGATTTGGACTCTGGACGCTGTGGTCAACATCAGAAATCAGCTGTTTGCGAGCTTATCCAGAGGGTGAACAGATCACCCTCGGATTGGGACTCTGGACAGCTGTGGTCAACATCTGAGGTCAGAGCTTGGATCAGTGGAAAAAGTCCCGAATTGGATCACTTTGGAACAGAATCGCCCTTACAGACTGAAGGCCACAGAAATTACAATGTGTGCCTGATGTGAAAATATTTGTCAATTCTTATCTGACTCCCTTGGAAACAGCCTTGGGAAAGGTTGGATATCTAATTTCTCCTGAGATGTGCTTACTGTGGACAAAATAGCTGCTGTCTTGTCTTGTCTGCTACCCCCCCCCTCCCGGAGAACTTTTCTATGAGCGTTATCGGAGGCATCCGGAATGTATCATGGACAGATCCTCCCTGCCTCAGTCTCAACATGCAACATGTAACTGTCCTTATGTGCTTATGTGCTTATGGTATGGTTTTTACTGTGTCATGCGGTGTCTTGCAGACAAAATGTGATACATTTTTTTAATACCAATGCTGTAACCCCCATGGTTCCTTCCCTTTTTTTCACACCTTTGACCTTCATCCCGAGACGGATGAGAGAGGCCGCGCTGAAGAACATGTCATGTGTTTTGAATAAGCAGCAGCTTTACATACTCAACCCCTCTCCTGGATGACTGTGTACACATAATAACGTTGTATTGGTGAGAACTGGTGCAATGTTAATAAAAGCTCTTGTATCTTGTATATTTTTTCCCCTCCTAAAAGTAAGTTAGCTGCCCCAACAGCATTTTGTTTTGTTTATTCAGAAAATAATGTTGTGACTTATTTTTACTGGAGTCTCTCAGCATCTTCTTGCACGTGGGTTCAACATACAGACGCAAAACATAATAGTGTCCATGTTCTGGAACCCTATTTGGACTGTCCTCCAAGACCGAGACAAGTCTTCAAACTATAAGATAATAGATACCTTATTCAGACCCTCAGCCATCAGCAAATACTTATTTGACTACTCTCCTTACTCTTCAGGGTTCCAGAGGATCTCCTTTGTACATTTGATAGCATTCACTGTAAAAAATAAACACTTTTAATCTTTTTACATGTGGAGTCTTGACTCATTCTGGTCTCAAACTATCTGGGTTCCCCTATAATCATAACATATCTGAAAAGGGATGCAACATGTAGAGGCCAAGCCAATGCTTTAAGCCACTGAGGTGATACACCGAGGTAGTGTTGACGCACTGATTGTTACCTTGTCAGATGAATTACCGTATTCGTCGGTGTATAATACGCTCCGGTGTATAATACGCTCCGGTGTATAATACGCTTTGTCATATTTTTGGAAATAAATCAGAAAAACCCTTAGATAATACGCTTCGGTGTATAATACGCGCTGCCGTGACAGTCTTTTTTATGGCCACTAGATGGCGCCAAACCCATTGAAACTGTAGTGATACAACCGTGACCTCAGAAACACTTCTCTGATCGCTCTCAGTAATGAACTTTTTGGGAGTTATTCCTGAAGGGACAGTAATACTTTTATTACTTTTAATTTGAATCAAACATTACAAATTGTCAGAAAGATAAAGTGTTAGTTTCAGATGTCAGCATTTTATGATAAAAACTGATCTTAACACTACACACAACACTGTTAACCTGTTGGTTTGGTTAAAACAACGTCATTAAAGCGTCACATATGGGACCTATGTTAATGATAATAGCAAAAACAGATATTATTCATCTGATTATTAATTAGGACAAAAACAAAAGTCTCTTCTGAGGAGATTGTCCTGAGCTCAAACTAAAATGAGATAAACAGTGTCACTGAATCTTCACTGCAGGTTTGAGAAGAGAAATCCTTCATGAATAACATTTTGGAATAACATTTGCTATTCAGCATGAATTTAAACAGTTTGAATAAACAGACTACAGGGCGCATTAGCGCCCATAGCGGCCGAAACTGGTACTGCACCATTTTTGGCCAAAATGAAAAACGGCGAATCAGAGCTAAAAATGGGTCTAAAAATATGGGAAAAAATCCATAGATAATACGCTTCGGTGTATAATACGCAGGTTATTCAAATGAGCAATAAAAGTGCGTATTATACACCGGAGAATACGGTAAAGCCAGAGCCACCCTTACTCGTTGTGTAGGTCATCCATTTATTCTTTACTTCTCCTCAGAGTCCATTTAAAGCCATTACATATTTCCACAATGCTTACACCTGTTTACAGCATCTAGTTTCTTTAGCTGTCAAAAACCGTTCCCCCTTCCAGTGGAACATCTGAACTCAAAGAATGGTTCATACTACAGTATATAAATTGCTGATATGACATACTACCCATTCAAAAATATATTCATTTATTCATTTATTACATGCTCCTACATAAACTTTTCATAGTATGCTGTAACCATTCTGTGACACTCTTCAATTTGTTGCACTGATGTATTTCCCTAGGATACTATGGTGAATGGAGGAACACATCACATAGCCTGCACAACTGTCTGGCTAAGATTATTAGCAATTTCTGGTCGTTTGTCTATGAAAATATACATAGGCTGACATTAGTCTCTAGTTACAAGTACTTAGGTGTGCACCTGAATGGCAACCTCAGACTCTACTTCTTCAGGTGGCTGAGGCAGGCTGGTCTGGGAAGCTTAGTCCTCTCCTCCTCCTACAGGTGTGCAGTGGAGAGCATCCTGTGTTCCAGCATCAACATGTGGCATGGAGGCTGCACAGCTGTAGAAAGAAAAACTTTGCAGAGAGTGGTGAAGGCTGTACAGAAGACAGTCAGGGTCAGCCTCTCCACCATCACAGACATCTACACCTCCAGACACAGGAAGAGGGCCACCTGCATTATGAACAGTGTTGGGGTAGTTACCCAAAATAAGTAATTAGTTACACATTACTAGTTACTTTTAAAAAAGTAACATATTACACTACTTAGTTACTCAGTTCTGAAAGTAACTTAGTTACATTACTTTTGGATTACTCTAATACTGTACCTGAGATTTAACCTGTATTAATTTTTATCTTTCAATAATGATATTAGAGATCTTTTTGACACTCATTTTTGATGAAAAAGTAAAACAGCAGTGCTACATAACAAGCACAATGCATATGTAAATGTGCCATTCAAAAGGTATGACAATATCAAAATGTAAAACTTCTGTTTAAAAAAAATAAAACAGAACAGACAGGTTTACAAGAAATCTAAAATAACTACCTATCAGCCTCTTTCAAACCAGTTATGTGATCACAATCTGACAGGCTTACCTTTGTGCTTGACGGATTTTTCATGCTGACGGACATCGTTCCTTCCCCCATGAGAGAGAGACACTAAAGTCGCGGTTACAAATCTTAAAAAACGCGTAATAAACTTTAGGAAAGTAAATTCGCTGTCCCATTTTTCAACATATTTACACGAAGTCTTAACTTTTTTGGCAGGGACGCGTCCTCTCTCGTTACATCCATCTCTGTGTTTTTCCGGGTTTGTTCTCGACCGCGCCAGCCCCAACATCGCGAGAACTGCCACCGAGGCTTACTGCAGGTGGCAGTTCTCGCGAGGCTAGTGACAGAGGCCGTATGTCTATGTACCTTTATATGTCTATGTACGTTGACGTATGACGTTCCGACGTCATCGCGTACGTCTTTGTTTTCCCCACGTGACAGTCTGCTCCATAGATATCTATATATAATGTCTATGGTCCGCTCCGTCGTCCTCGTCGTACCACAACTATTCTCCGAAAGGTAAATAAAATAAATAAATAAAACTATTCTCCGAAAGGTCCTGATTGTAACGCAAGTAACGAATGTAAGGTTTTGTTAGTAACTGTAATATATTACAGGCATTTTCAAAGTAGTGCGTTACACTACTACGTTACTGCAAAATGTAATGTGATTACTGTAACGCGTTACTAAGTAACGCATTACACCCAACACTGATTATGAATGACCCCACTCACCCAGCACACACACTTTTTGCCCCACTCCCCTCAGGCAGGAGGTTGCAGAGCATTAAGTGTAGAACCACTAGACTGAATAACAGCTTCTACCCTGAAGCTGTTATGGTACGTCCACACCTAACAGCTTTTCAACGGCAGGAGCGTCCAGTTTACATGCAAAGTCAATGGGGGACGCACCTCCAGCCGCGTCTTGGCGTCGGGCGTCACGTCACGTACGTGTTGAGCATGCTGGAAAGCGTTTTTCCGTGCACGGGAACCCGCGTCAGCCTCCAAAGCACGCCTTGAACATGCTGACGATTTTGCGGTTCAAACATTCAAACGCCGTTCAACTCTCCCTGATTGGTTGATCAGGGAGAGTCGGGGGAGAAGAGAGGGGGTCAGGGGGAGAGGGGGAGAGTCCCTATGTGACGCGGAAACGATTGCGCAACTATGTGACGTATTGTTTGTGGGACACAGAAAAAACCTGCGGAGTCATGGACTATGGAAGAGAAACTCATTGTAGCTGTGTGTTTGCGACAAGTCCTTCACGACCAGTCAAGTCTGCTCTACAGAGACAGAAATAAAAAGCTCCTCGCCTGGCGGAGTGCAGTGAGGACTCGGTATACCGGTAAGCTCCTCACACACCCCGCAGCGCAGTTTCGCGTTCAGGTCTGGACACCAAGTGCGTCCACTTGCGTGCGTGACGAGCTTTTTGGAAGTTGAAACGCTGTTCGGTCTGGATGTACCATCAGACTCATGAATCCCTAATCAGGATTATCACTGTGAAACCAAATCACTGTAATGTAACTTGATATTGTTAGAGCAGTAGTCAGTATAAGACATAGTAGAAGCATCTTTTGATGACATTCATCAGTGTTAATTTAATCCCGGTTAGTTAAAACGGTTACTCTGGAGGTGCACGTCATTTGACACAGGGACAATGAAGAAGGTTGTTTTGCTGCTAATTGTTGCTGCTCGACGTTGCACTTTTCGTGACTGTTAGTAGATATGAAGATCAAAATCAGAATCAGGTTTATTGGCCAAGTATGTTGACACACACAAGGAATTTGTTTCCGGCTGTTCGTGTCTCTCTAGAAAGTGTCTCTCTAAAAATGCTAAAAACTATACAGATACTTTACATAAAAAACCATACAAATAATACACAAAATACAGAAGGATTCACATCACATGGGGGTTGTGAATGGGATGGGGGTCACGCTGATGGTGAGTTTTTAGACTCTGAGCAGTTCTGATACAGTATGTGCTGCTGATTATCCATGCTGCTTATTTCATGCTGCTATAATCATTCATTCGTACTCATCCACCCACAAAGACTCATGTTCATGCTGCTGTTGTTCAGTGCATTGTTTTGCACTATTAGTGATTGGCGTATATCTTAAATCTTTTAGCATACTGTTTTGTAAGAGTACCACTGCCTGCAGCCCTCCTCCAAGATGGCTGCTGATTGTCTACACCTGGCGGTCATCAACCTGATGAGGATCTTCCCCTACTTAAGGTTGCATGCCAGTGCTACTTTTCGCTGGAGCATATCACCTCCCTATGTGTTCCTGACTCCTTGGCTCTGGTTCTCCTCGTGACCTGTTTGGACTCTCCTCATGCTCTGATCTGGTTCTCCTCGTGAACCATTTGGATACTCCTCGTGACCTGTTTGGATTCTCCCCGTGCTCTGGTCTGGTTCTCCTCGTGACCCATTCTGGTTTCCCCGTGCCATGCTTCCACCAGTTGCCTGCCTTCCTTGTCCCTCTGGATCTCATTCCTGTCCCCTCTCTGCAAACTCTCCTTGGATTAGAGGTTTGGATCAAACATCACTCTTCAAACCTGTAAGAGAGAAAGCAATAACATCCTTCATTACCAGTGCTCCTGTGGAAACTCTCTCTGACCATCTTTTCCCCCTCTTTCAGGAGATGCAGAGAGACCAAGTATATTCACTGTAAATAATAAACACTGTCATTTGTATCTCCTTGTGTCTGCCTCGTTCTGGGTCTCATACAAATCTGGGTTCCTTGAGATTGTAACGCGTTTGGCATTTGTTTAGCATATATCTTAGTTTATTCCTTACAGTTTCATTTTACACTTTATATTTTTGCTATTGTTGGATGTAACTGAGACCCTGTGTACACAATTTTGTTCCACCTCATGAACCACATGTGATGGGAATGGCAATAAAGAACCTTGACCTAGTATGGTATTTGCATTTGAGTTGACACCACTTTCAGTCGAGTATAACTTGTTAGCTGCATTAATGTTGACTTACCTGATTCTGACTGCAGTGAGTTAACAATCTGAGGGTCAGAGCTGGAAGAGGAGGCAGCAAAAGTAGCCTGGCGATGTGCATCAAATACGGGGCACATTCTGCTACTTCTACACCATCTGACACACAATCTGGAGGTGTTGGTCGTGCACAATATAAAATTATTGCAAGTGCTGCACTGAGCCTACTGGTAATTTCTTTAAAAGTTAAACCACACTTTTGATTGTGGCAACTTTCTGTCCATAGATGTGCACACACTTCCTGCAAATTCTTCTTCATAGGTGTTGGTGACTCCGTCTTCTGGTCAGCAGACTATGTATCTAAAGTAGAAACAAAAAAATAATTATATGAACGATTCCGGGAGAATCGGAAGGTTAGTCCCGGTTCCAGTCGATTCTCGAGACTCGATGCCCAACCCTAGGGTGGCCATCTTGAATTTTCACATGGCTACCCAATTTTTCATGACACTTCTACACCTATGTAGCCATACACTAAGCTGGAAGTCTATATCTCACTTTTTAACTTATCATGACCACAACATATACAAAGTATTTAATGATGAAAACGGTAGACAATCATAAAAGAAGGCATATAAAAAAATAAAAAAATTGGAAGAAAATTATTTAAAAAACTCAACAAAAACAGCTACATTATAAAGCAATATAAATTGCTTAAGTGGTGCAGTGGTTAGAGCTGTTTCTTAACTTACAAGAAAGTCACAGTTCCCTTATCAGTCAGTCACTCAGTGCAACATAAATGCTATGGGAAATTGTGCTCCGCGCGATTACCTGAAGGAATACAATCACGCCTTTACGGCAGGGGCGTCAGCGTCACGCCAGAGTCCCCTCCCTCTGGGTATTTAAGATGCGGACGCCCATCCTACTTTCTCTTATTGCCCTTCACCTCGCTTAAACCTGAACTTCGTGGGACTTCTCTGTTGTCACATCGCTCGATCAGAGGTGAGCTTGCTCCCTACGCTGAGCGTACAGAGAAATTTTCCTGCGTACTGCTGGGCTGGCGAAAGCTAGTCCAGCGTTTTTCTACTTACCTCGAAGTTTTCTT
>JBBPBX010055604.1:7237-23050 GCA_038048925.1 Garcialebias charrua
TTGTTTGGTTCTCCTTGGCCCCAATGAGTGTAGGCAAACTCTGAGCCATCAGTCCATGACCAATCATCTTCCTGTGAAATGAAGTTTTCAAACAGCTGTTTCAATTCATCCTGATTGTTAAAAGATTTACAGAAAAATCTTCCCACTAGTTAGAGATCCACAAAAAATTCTTACTTGTCCCATTGTGCCTCCAACCCAAGATTTTGTGTCAGTTCCGGAAGCTCTCACAATAAGTCTCCTAATGAAGTAGTACTCGTCTTGATCGTGGAAGGAGGCCAAATGTCCATCTTGGTCTGTGCAATATCTCTGTGTGGAAATATGGCAGCACAAATGCATCATCACATCTTCATTGTGATGGTTGTACAAGAGATCACTAACATGGCAGTAATAACCTATATGTGAAGTCTGATTAAAACTGGTCTCCATTTGTTTTTAGAACTATCAGGTTGGCAAATGATTCAAGCTAAAAATGTCACATCAAGGAACGTCCATAACTGATGAACACATCGCCTTAGATAACACACAGGATTCCAATAACGTGCTACATAAAATGCAGTTGGGTCTAACATAAACACCCTGTTTTGCACCATATCATTGTAAAGAACATTTTAAGTAATTGAATACTTATTTTTGTGATTGAGATACATCTAATAAAAATGATAATTGAGGGAACAGCCATTCTTGATTTCTGTAGTTCTTCTTCTTATTTGAGAAAAATTATCATTTCAAAACTGTAATGATGGAGAGTTTTAACTTTAAAAACAGTAATGATAAACGGACTGAACTTACGTAGCACCTTTCTATCTAATGAATGTACTCAAAGTGCTTTACACCACAGTTTGTGTCCTAATTTACTTCCACACTCCCTCATTCATACAGCTAATCTGAATCTGTAGAGACAAAGCAGTGCTTTAAACCACATATTATCCCTTCCGGCACTCGGCGAAGCAGGTCGCCTCTCTTTTTGCTCCTCTCCCCCCTAAGTTTTCCTCCTCCCTGCTTTTGCATTTTGTCTCGTCTTTAACTCTTCAGCGCTCACTCGAACCAATTTGGAATGGATTTATTTACGTGGGCTGTTTCCTCTATTGATAAATTTTTTTCAACGAAACGCACCGGACCAGGAGAAGCGGCTTGCCCCTTCGACACGCATGCGGTGGGATACACTATGGACTCGTGGAGTGAGTGGAAGCCAATGTGTCTGACCGTTCTCTCTGTCGAAGACGTTGAAGATTTATGGATTATTGGAATATTGGTGGCAGTTGCTCTGCTTTTTGGGATTGG
The DNA here is from genome assembly GCA_038048925.1 of Garcialebias charrua. NCBI lineage: Eukaryota > Metazoa > Chordata > Actinopteri > Cyprinodontiformes > Rivulidae > Garcialebias > Garcialebias charrua. Next base: position 8,519 of record JBBPBX010055604.1, read on the forward strand.
CGGATGTTTCTGCTACTGGAAGCTGAGGGAGGCGGCCGTGGCGATCAACACGCTGGCGAGACTCCCTGCTCAACAAGATTCTCTGATCCGGGCTATGACCTCAACAAGCCAGCTGTTGTACGAGCTGAACCGCACGGTGGGAGCAGCGGCGGACAGCCGCGGACCTGCGGTGCGCTTTGGGACTCGTTTACAGCCGAACCATCAGGGCTCAGACGGGGATTTGTAGCTCGGAACCTCACATGATTCGGCGATTTGGACCTGAACAGCACCTGGACTTCAAGGCTGCAGTCAAAAGTACACTGTAGCCTGGCCTGAAAATAAATAAGCGACTAATCTAATCTGGACTGTGAGCAACCTTGGAAAAAGAAGGCTGTCTGCAATCTTCTCCTGGAGTGAAAGCTGTTGAGAACTCGCCCCCCCCCCCAGAGGTCTCTGTGTGCTTTCAGAATGGAGCCGAGCTGAATGCCATCTACAGACTGTGCTTATCTGAAATGATTTTCACGGACAATCTCCCTGCTTGCCATGAAACGCAACATGTCTTGTCTTATTCGTGCTAAAGCTGGTAGAGTTTTTTAGACTTTATCATGGAGTGTCCTAAGACAAATTGTGATAGATTCTTTTTTGAATACCACTGATTACCCGACTGTATGTTCCTTTTTCATATCTGATTGTTGGTGGCGTGGGTTAATTACTGCTGCGGCTTCCGTGCGTACGTCCCTCTTCGGATGGTGCGCGCGCCAATTGCAAAACTTTGTACCTTGATGCAAATATGCCAATAAAGATACATTCTATTCTATTCTATCCATACACCAATGGTACACATATCAGTGGTAATGAGGGGTTCGATGTTTTGCCCAGGGTCACTTCAACATGTAAATGCTGGTAGAATTAAACCCCCAACTCTCCCATTGGAAGATGGCTGCTCTAACCACTCAGTCACAGCTGCACCCAACAGTGAATCTAGACCAGCATGTCACACAAATACAATGAACAGTTTAGTTGTACCTCAGCATCTCCCCAGGTCATTTGATTACTCTTGAATAAGAAACAGCGGCTCTGATATAAAGTCCACGAAGGAGGGCAACTGTTACAATTACTGCAAGCTACAAAAACAGAAGAAAAAGTGATTGTTATTAAATATGATTGGAAAGTAGTAAAGGACCTTTTTTTTTAACAACTATTACATTTATTTATCTGCAGTTCATTTGGTGTGATATATGGATAATTAAATGTTCTCCACTTTAAGTTTGGAAGAGAAAATTCAGAGTTCAAATTGTATGTAACTTAAATTTAAATTAAAACCACAAGTGTACATTTTAATTTATAAACTGTAGAAGTGTAAAGTTTGAGGGACTAGAAAGTTCCTTTTGACATATTTTTGTAAAGTTTAAGCTGTATAAAAATTGAACATTCTGTGGCAAAGTCTCCAAAAACTACAAAGTTTACACTGTGATTGTGTAAAATATATATACTGTATATTTTTATATCTTAAAAAGCCAATTCGGACATATAAAGTTCATCTTTGTGTGTCATGTTTAATGATGTTTCCACTCTGAATTTTTTCAGAGACAAACATAACTGGATTTGATTTTGTCTCACTTGTACAAAGTGTTGTTACCAAAAGTCCCGACAAACTACTGCCTATATAGAGTTGCACATAATGTGATTTATATTTTGCCTGGGTTTTTCTGAACTGTGGGAGGAATAGCAAATCAAAAATCAGCCAAACTAAAGAAGAAATAGCAAATGCTAAAATGTTTGTCAGTGGTTCTACATTTATATCTGCGTCGATTTGACTACCAACAATAAACTTGGTTTAAAGAACATCTTTGTGGAATTTTGTTTAACATACTAAACATTTTGTGGTTTCAGGGATGGCCTAAACCAAAATGTTTGTTGTTCTGAATGTCTGGTGCACTGTTTTTTTTTCTTCAAAAAATTAACCAAAAAAAATAAAAATAAAAACCACCAACCTGCATCACAAAGTATCTGTGGATGTAAAGAAAAAAAATAGAGTCAGAAACACATTTTAACCTGCTTGTTGTGAGCATGAATGTTAATCATGCATGCAACAAAGGTGAACAGTACCAACAATATATGCTGTATGTAGAGAATGTCATACAAGTGTTTTATAAAAAATAAAAAATAAACTTGGTTTTTTAAAACATTGTTAAAAAGGTCCAATATGTTTGTTTATTTTTTGTTTGTTTGTTTTGTTGTCTGGCATATTATAAATGTATTATATGTTATGTTTATTTTATTTACCGGTACTTAAAGCTGACTTTTTTGTAAACTTACATTTCCTCCGATCCCCAACCCACAAAGGAGCCACATGAAGAGCAATCCTGATGACATCTGTGCAAACATCAGTGTTAATTTACAGTTCGGACAGAAGCTCAGTCAGTCTGCAATATCAATGATTATTAATGGAACATTTTAAATGGACTGTCACAAAAAGTTTTAAATGTACTAATACAGTGAAAACAACAAACTTAGCTTTTGTTGTTTTTAACATTAACTTCATTTTGACACCAAGGCTTTAAAAATAAATATTGTTACTATTATTACACAACATAAATATAATCAGGCCTATAATTACTTTTTTCTTTCAGTACCGCCGGTACTGACAAATGCAAACAGTGAAAGTTTACCTTTGCACACAGTCAGAGTTTACCTTGTTGTGATATTTGGTCCAAGCAGCAGTAGCAGTAGCAACAGAAGCAGTAGCAGTAGCACTTGTTGAAAGAAGTCTGCTTTTGACAAGTGAACAGAGTGCTTTTATACCTTTATGCTGTTGGTGAACCTGTCAGTCAACCAACGGCATTTAATGTGATAAAGATTAATGCTGTAGGGGAAATTTGTTTGTGACCGCCCTTCTTTCTCAGGTTGGGAACTGCTGATGTTTGAATCAGTAATGAAAGTGATCGAGGTGTGTCATGAGGATTGGCCACACTGGAGGCCATTTCTCGTTACGGAACCTCACATTTCCAGTTTGTTTGTCTCTTTACCCAGTAGGTATGTAGCTGATAATATTAAAGTGGAAATACTGGTTTGGTTTTCTTGTAAGAGTTTAACTCTTCTGATAGAGATCTTGAATAGAGCTGGACATTACAAGAGTTTGGCCTGCTTGATCATTCTGTGCTGATTTTCTTGTGTTCACAAACAACAATGCCCTTATGTATTTGTTATTTTAGTCTACTGCAAGAAAAAAAAAAGCTATTCTCTCTTAAAAGTACATAGCATCATACCATACCATACATACCATTTTATGTATAGAGCACTTAAAACAGCAACAAGTTCAACCAAAGTGCTGTACAAACAAACAAACAAACAAAAACCAAAAACAGGCAACACATAGGCAACATACAAAATGAAGTAAAAAGAGAATATAGACATAAAAATGTTGCATATAATAAATATAACAACCAACCTGTGTGAAGCAACAGGTTCAAATTACAGATACTCTCATTATTGAAAGCAACAGAATAGTAATGGGTTTTTAAATGGGATTTAAAAACTGAGGGAGGAGGCCTTTCTGTTGAGCAGAGGTAACTCGTTCCAAAGTCTTGGGCCTGCTACAGAGAAGGCCCGGTCACTTCTGCGCGTCAGATGAGTTTCTGGAACTGTGAGAAGTAACTGGTCCGCTGACCTCAGAGAACATGGTGGGACATATGGCTGTAGCAAATCAGGGCGATGGGGGGTACTGTTCAGCGATTTGTAGACATACAGGAGAATTTTGAACTGGATTCAATGGTAAACTGGTAGCCAGTGCAGTGAGGCCAAGACTGGTGTGGTGTGCTCTATTTTGCCTTTACTCGTTAAAAATTGGGCTGATGCGTTTTGGACCAGTTGTAGTTGTGCAATGGTGGTTTGACTGATACCAAACAGGAGTGAATTGCAGTAATCAAGCCTAGATGTAATAAATGCATGTGTGTCTCCAGGTTATTTTTGGACAATATGGGCTTCAGCTTAGACAGTCGCCTCAGATGGAAAAAACAGGATTTAACAATCGTGTTTTTGAGTAAGGCTTTAACAGAGTACACGAGTAATCGATAGATCGAGTCCTAGGACTTCTATCGAGATTTTTAATTTCACATTGAGTACTCGTAGTGACGTCATCACGTCGCAGTTACACCACAGATAATGAATCAACTTCCTATTTGGAGCACGTTGAGAACCGGTGTTACACCAAATTCTGTGACCATGTATTGTACGTGGGTAAAACCCAACCAAGCCACTTCAAGCTCAGCAACAGGAAACAATCAAACTTTAATAACACACAAGAGGCAGGTCTATACAGGTAGTCCCCGACTTACGAGCGCTCTTACTTACGAGGTCCCGGACTTACGAGCATGCATCTCATTAAAAAAATAATAATAATAATAATAATATTTTTACTTTTTATTTTTTATAAATGAATACATGTACTGGACAGTCACCAAGCACTTAGCCTATCCTAACACAGTTTTTAAAGATGAAGGAATAAGTTGAATTGTCTCCCTTTCACATAAAGGGAGCAAGCTCCCTATGGAGCCTGCAGGGAGGAGGGAGACAATTCAACTGACTCCTTCATCTTTAAAAACTGTGTTAGGATAGGCTAAGTGCTTGGTGACTGTACAGTACTGTACATTTATCTATTTATAAATAAAAAACAATAAAAAATAAAAATACTGTATATACTGTATATTTTTAATAAATAGATAAATGTACAGTACTGTACAGTCACCAAGCACTTAGCCTATCCTAACACAGTTTTTAAAGATGAAGGAATCAGTTGAATTGTCTCCCTCCTCCCTGCAGGCTCCATAGGGAGCTTGCTCCCTTTATGTGAAAGGGAGACAATTCAACTTATTCCTTCATCTTTAAAAACTGTGTTAGGATAGGCTAAGTGCTTGGTGACTGTCCAGTACATGTATTCATTTATAAAAAATAAAAAGTAAAAATATTATTATTATTATTATTATTTTTTTAATGAGATGCATGCTCGTAAGTCCGGGACCTCGTAAGTAAGAGCGCTCGTAAGTCGGGGACTACCTGTATAGACCTGCCTCTTGTGTGTTATTAAAGTTTGATTGTTTCCTGTTGCTGAGCTTGAAGTGGCTTGGTTGGGTTTTACCCACGTACAATACATGGTCACAGAATTTGGTGTAACACCGGTTCTCAACGTGCTCCAAATAGGAAGTTGATTCATTATCTGTGGTGTAACTGCGACGTGATGACGTCACTACGAGTACTCAATGTGAAATTAAAAATCTCGATAGAAGTCCTAGGACTCGATCTATCGATTACTCGTGTACTCTGTTAAAGCCTTACTCAAAAACACGATTGTTAAATCCTGTTTTTTCCATCTGAGGCGACTGTCTAAGCTGAAGCCCATATTGTCCAAAAATAACCTGGAGACACACATGCATTTATTACATCTAGGCTTGATTACTGCAATTCACTCCTGTTTGGTATCAGTCAAACCACCATTGCACAACTACAACTGGTCCAAAACGCATCAGCCCAATTTTTAACGAGTAAAGGCAAAATAGAGCACACCACACCAGTCTTGGCCTCACTGCACTGGCTACCAGTTTACCATTGAATCCAGTTCAAAATTCTCCTGTATGTCTACAAATCGCTGAACAGTACCCCCCATCGCCCTGATTTGCTACAGCCATATGTCCCACCATGTTCTCTGAGGTCAGCGGACCAGTTACTTCTCACAGTTCCAGAAACTCATCTGACGCGCAGAAGTGACCGGGCCTTCTCTGTAGCAGGCCCAAGACTTTGGAACGAGTTACCTCTGCTCAACAGAAAGGCCTCCTCCCTCAGTTTTTAAATCCCATTTAAAAACCCATTACTATTCTGTTGCTTTCAATAATGAGAGTATCTGTAATTTGAACCTGTTGCTTCACACAGGTTGGTTGTTATATTTATTATATGCAACATTTTTATGTCTATATTCTCTTTTTACTTCATTTTGTATGTTGCCTATGTGTTGCCTGTTTTTGGTTTTTGTTTGTTTGTTTGTTTGTACAGCACTTTGGTTGAACTTGTTGCTGTTTTAAGTGCTCTATACATAAAATGGTATGTATGGTATGGTATGATGCTATGTACTTTTAAGAGAGAATAGCTTTTTTTTTTCTTGCAGTAGACTAAAATAACAAATACATAAGGGCATTGTTGTTTGTGAACACAAGAAAATCAGCACAGAATGATCAAGCAGGCCAAACTCTTGTAATGTCCAGCTCTATTCAAGATCTCTATCAGAAGAGTTAAACTCTTACAAGAAAACCAAACCAGTATTTCCACTTTAATATTATCAGCTACATACCTACTGGGTAAAGAGACAAACAAACTGGAAATGTGAGGTTCCGTAACGAGAAATGGCCTCCAGTGTGGCCAATCCTCATGACACACCTCGATCACTTTCATTACTGATTCAAACATCAGCAGTTCCCAACCTGAGAAAGAAGGGCGGTCACAAACAAATTTCCCCTACAGCATTAATCTTTATCACATTAAATGCCGTTGGTTGACTGACAGGTTCACCAACAGCATAAAGGTATAAAAGCACTCTGTTCACTTGTCAAAAGCAGACTTCTTTCAACAAGTGCTACTGCTACTGCTTCTGTTGCTACTGCTACTGCTGCTTGGACCAAATATCACAACAAGGTAAACTCTGACTGTGTGCAAAGGTAAACTTTCACTGTTTGCATTTGTCAGTACCGGCGGTACTGAAAGAAAAAAGTAATTATAGGCCTGATTATATTTATGTTGTGTAATAATAGTAACAATATTTATTTTTAAAGCCTTGGTGTCAAAATGAAGTTAATGTTAAAAACAACAAAAGCTAAGTTTGTTGTTTTCACTGTATTAGTACATTTAAAACTTTTTGTGACAGTCCATTTAAAATGTTCCATTAATAATCATTGATATTGCAGACTGACTGAGCTTCTGTCCGAACTGTAAATTAACACTGATGTTTGCACAGATGTCATCAGGATTGCTCTTCATGTGGCTCCTTTGTGGGTTGGGGATCGGAGGAAATGTAAGTTTACAAAAAAGTCAGCTTTAAGTACCGGTAAATAAAATAAACATAACATATAATACATTTATAATATGCCAGACAACAAAACAAACAAACAAAAAATAAACAAACATATTGGACCTTTTTAACAATGTTTTAAAAAACCAAGTTTATTTTTTATTTTTTATAAAACACTTGTATGACATTCTCTACATACAGCATATATTGTTGGTACTGTTCACCTTTGTTGCATGCATGATTAACATTCATGCTCACAACAAGCAGGTTAAAATGTGTTTCTGACTCTATTTTTTTTCTTTACATCCACAGATACTTTGTGATGCAGGTTGGTGGTTTTTATTTTTATTTTTTTGGTTAATTTTTTAAGAAAAAAAACAGTGCACCAGACATTCAGAACAACAAACATTTTGGTTTAGGCCATCCCTGAAACCACAAAATGTTTAGTATGTTAAACAAAATTCCACAAAGATGTTCTTTAAACCAAGTTTATTGTTGGTAGTCAAATCGACGCAGATATAAATGTAGAACCACTGACAAACATTTTAGCATTTGCTACTTCTTCTTCAGTTTGGCTGATTTTTGATTTGCTATTCCTCCCACAGTCCAGAAAAACCCAGGCAAAATATAAATCACATTATGTGCAACTCTATATAGGCAGTAGTTTGTTGGGACTTTTGGTAACAACATTTTGTACAAGTGAGACAAAATCAAATCCAGTTATGTTTGTCTCTGAAAAAATTCAGAGTGGAAACATCATTAAACATGACACACAAAGATGAACTTTATATGTCCGAATTGGCTTTTTAAGATATAAAAATATACAGTATATATATTTTACACAATCACAGTGTAAACTTTGTAGTTTTTGGAGACTTTGCCACAGAATGTTCAATTTTTATACAGCTTAAACTTTACAAAAATATGTCAAAAGGAACTTTCTAGTCCCTCAAACTTTACACTTCTACAGTTTATAAATTAAAATGTACACTTGTGGTTTTAATTTAAATTTAAGTTACATACAATTTGAACTCTGAATTTTCTCTTCCAAACTTAAAGTGGAGAACATTTAATTATCCATATATCACACCAAATGAACTGCAGATAAATAAATGTAATAGTTGTTAAAAAAAAAGGTCCTTTACTACTTTCCAATCATATTTAATAACAATCACTTTTTCTTCTGTTTTTGTAGCTTGCAGTAATTGTAACAGTTGCCCTCCTTCGTGGACTTTATATCAGAGCCGCTGTTTCTTATTCAAGAGTAATCAAATGACCTGGGGAGATGCTGAGGTACAACTAAACTGTTCATTGTATTTGTGTGACATGCTGGTCTAGATTCACTGTTGGGTGCAGCTGTGACTGAGTGGTTAGAGCAGCCATCTTCCAATGGGAGAGTTGGGGGTTTAATTCTACCAGCATTTACATGTTGAAGTGACCCTGGGCAAAACATCGAACCCCTCATTACCACTGATATGTGTACCATTGGTGTATGGATAGAATAGAATAGAATGTATCTTTATTGGCATATTTGCATCAAGGTACAAAGTTTTGCAATTGGCGCGCGCACCATCCGAAGAGGGACGTACGCACGGAAGCCGCAGCAGTAATTAACCCACGCCACCAACAATCAGATATGAAAAAGGAACATACAGTCGGGTAATCAGTGGTATTCAAAAAAGAATCTATCACAATTTGTCTTAGGACACTCCATGATAAAGTCTAAAAAACTCTACCAGCTTTAGCACGAATAAGACAAGACATGTTGCATTTCATGGCAAGCAGGGAGATTGTCCGTGAAAATCATTTCAGATAAGCACAGTCTGTAGATGGCATTCAGCTCGGCTCCATTCTGAAAGCACACAGAGACCTCTGGGGGGGGGGGGGCAGCGAGTTCTCAACAGCTTTCACTCCAGGAGAAGATTGCAGACAGCCTTCTTTTTCCAAGGTTGCTCACAGTCCAGATTAGATTAGTCGCTTATTTATTTTCAGGCCAGGCTACAGTGTACTTTTGACTGCAGCCTTGAAGTCCAGGTGCTGTTCAGGTCCAAATCCGAATCATGTGAGGTTCCGAGCTACAAATCCCCATCTGTGCCCTGATGGTTCGGCTGTAAACGAGTCCCAAAGCGCACCGCAGGTCCGCGGCTGTCCGCCGCTGCTCCCACCGTGCGGTTCAGCTCGTACAACAGCTGGCTTGTTGAGGTCATAGCCCGGATCAGAGAATCTTGTTGAGCAGGGAGTCTCGCCAGCGTGTTGATCGCCACGGCCGCCTCCCTCAGCTTCCAGTAGCAGAAACATCCGCCAATCCCAAAAAGCAGAGCAACTGCCACCAATATTCCAATAATCCATAAATCTTCAACGTCTTCGACAGAGAGAACGGTCAGACACATTGGCTTCCACTCACTCCACGAGTCCATAGTGTATCCCACCGCATGCGTGTCGAAGGGGCAAGCCGCTTCTCCTGGTCCGGTGCGTTTCGTTGAAAAAAATTTATCAATAGAGGAAACAGCCCACGTAAATAAATCCATTCCAAATTGGTTCGAGTGAGCGCTGAAGAGTTAAAGACGAGACAAAATGCAAAAGCAGGGAGGAGGAAAACTTAGGGGGGAGAGGAGCAAAAAGAGAGGCGACCTGCTTCGCCGAGTGCCGGAAGGGATAATATGTGGTTTAAAGCACTGCTTTGTCTCTACAGATTCAGATTAGCTGTATGAATGAGGGAGTGTGGAAGTAAATTAGGACACAAACTGTGGTGTAAAGCACTTTGAGTACATTCATTAGATAGAAAGGTGCTACGTAAGTTCAGTCCGTTTATCATTACTGTTTTTAAAGTTAAAACTCTCCATCATTACAGTTTTGAAATGATAATTTTTCTCAAATAAGAAGAAGAACTACAGAAATCAAGAATGGCTGTTCCCTCAATTATCATTTTTATTAGATGTATCTCAATCACAAAAATAAGTATTCAATTACTTAAAATGTTCTTTACAATGATATGGTGCAAAACAGGGTGTTTATGTTAGACCCAACTGCATTTTATGTAGCACGTTATTGGAATCCTGTGTGTTATCTAAGGCGATGTGTTCATCAGTTATGGACGTTCCTTGATGTGACATTTTTAGCTTGAATCATTTGCCAACCTGATAGTTCTAAAAACAAATGGAGACCAGTTTTAATCAGACTTCACATATAGGTTATTACTGCCATGTTAGTGATCTCTTGTACAACCATCACAATGAAGATGTGATGATGCATTTGTGCTGCCATATTTCCACACAGAGATATTGCACAGACCAAGATGGACATTTGGCCTCCTTCCACGATCAAGACGAGTACTACTTCATTAGGAGACTTATTGTGAGAGCTTCCGGAACTGACACAAAATCTTGGGTTGGAGGCACAATGGGACAAGTAAGAATTTTTTGTGGATCTCTAACTAGTGGGAAGATTTTTCTGTAAATCTTTTAACAATCAGGATGAATTGAAACAGCTGTTTGAAAACTTCATTTCACAGGAAGATGATTGGTCATGGACTGATGGCTCAGAGTTTGCCTACACTCATTGGGGCCAAGGAGAACCAAACAACATGGGTGGACATGAGAACTGCGTGGATATGAACTGGAATGGTACACAAGACAATAACTGCTCTTGAAACAAATGTCTCTAGTGTGAACAAAATAATTGGGCTAAATTTGTGGGTCACTTTAGCTGAAATACTATATTACAGGATGTTTTCTGGTCGTTATTTATGACACCTGTTTGTCTTTGTATTGAAGACAAAACCTGGTCTTCTCCCATAATTAACAGTTCATATTTTGTTTCAAATTATTTATTTAATTCAATCTCTATTTATACAGGTTAATCCTGTATAAATAAAGGTTCAAATGAAAGAAAACAGGAGAAGATAATTCAAGTTTCTGTTATTTTGAATCTTTTTTCAATTGTTTACAGGAGAAGATTATGTCAACGATGAAGTCTGCGACCAACAAAATGCTTTTGTGTGCGCTAAAGATGCAAGTGTGCTTTTGGAGGCCTGACAACATGATAATGTCACTTCCAGCAGGAGGTCAAGCCTCAAAGATGTCCCTTCTGGAGGACAACTGGTCAAATCTCATGACTGATTCAGATAATTACCATGAATAAATGCATGTCTTCAAATGTTTTTGTCTTTGTATGTCTGAGGCAAGGCAGCATGGTAGTACAACGGGTAGAGCTGCCTCTCAGCGAGCAGGTTACCCAGGTTCAAATCCCGGTCCAGGGGCGTTTCTGGGTAGTTTGCATGTTCTTTTTGTGTATGTGTGGGTTTTCTCCGGGTACTCCAGTTTTCTCCCACTGGCCAAAATCATGCATGCTAGTCTGATTGGTAACTCTAAATTGTCCCTAGGTGTGAATGGTTGTTTGTCTCATTTGTCTCTATGTAGCCTTGTGATGGACTTGCGATCTGTCCAGGGTGTACCCTGCCCCACGCACAGTGATTGCTGGACATGGGCAACAGCAACCCCCATGACCCAAAATGGAATGTGTGGGTAAAGATAATGAAATGATGTCATGTCTGAGGTAATATTAGTCCAAACAATCATTTAAATTGTATAACTAGCATGTGATAAAACTGTCAAACTTGACAGTTTCAGGTTTGTACTCACCAACAAAATGGTTCATATTTCAGATGTATGCAGGACAGCTTTAGGATAGTTTGTACAATAACTTACACACGTTTTACCTTTATTATGTTAAAATACAGGGTGATTCTTTGAATAATTTATAAATATTTGGCTAGTCAGCCAGAAGCTTTCACTATAACATTATTATATAGTAATATTATTTTAAAAATAGAGTAAGTTAGGTCATCATGTAGACACACAACAAGCTGCTGGTTAAAAACAATCCAATGTGTATCCAGCACTAGATCAAATATGGACCAAGCCATTCCTGAGTGGTTTTACATCATACATGTCAACCATCCCAATTTGGGTCAGACAGTCCCAGTTTTTTTCCCCTTCCTGTCTCTTGTCCCGCACAAGGAGCTGCAGAAGAACATCAACATGTCCTGCACTTGACAGGAGCTAGCTTGGCTTTCCTTTACATGCCACTTCTGTGTGGTAGGAGGGACACAGAGGGGCAGTTTCATAGGCTTCCTGATGTAGTGGGCATGACCATGTCCACTTTATTACACCTGTGTACTTTTGAACTGTTCCAGAGATGACCTTTACTGACCTCTCAGTAAAGCAAGACATTTACCACAAAATCATTCCATTAGTTGTAATCTGAGAATATAGTCACCAAAAGAGACTATTTCTATCTTCGATTTTATTCTAATGTAATCAAAAGGATAACTTTTGTCATTTTCATGATATATGTTATATGCTGTTATTCTTTAAATGTGAAACATCAATGTGTCATTTCTGCAAGTGAAAAGGTGTCAAAGTTCAGCTAAAATGTCAAACTGACTTACACTGAAATTGTTTTTGTCGAGTTTAAAGTTGAAGTCTGCAGTTTCTGTAGAACATCAGCCCTTATAAAATTTCAACAAGCAAAGCATTCTGATCCCTCCCCCTCAGAGCCATATATGGCTCTGCCCCCTTGTGGTCTGTTGAAATTCAAATTCAAGCTCTGTTTTTATTGGCTGATTCAAATTCAAGCTCGGTTTTTATTGGCTGGTTACAAACTTTGTTTTTATTGGCTGGAAAATGGCGGGTCACTTTTTCTTTTTAGAAATGCTTATTTACCACCTGGAGAAGCAAGGGGACAATATTTTTTTTTTTTTTTTTCAGAGATTACCTCTCTAACATCAATCTAGTGACAGAGTGAAGAAATATGTTAAAAATATATTGTTAGAAAAGTTACATAGTAGCTTTAAGCTAAAACTCTCATCTAGCGTCTGAAAGTCTCTCACTCAGATACTTTTCCTAAACAATTTCCTTCTCTGTGCTGAATTTCACCTTGAATAGTGATAACAAGTGGACCAATGAAAAAGAGACAAGTTTCTCTCCTCTCTAATTCTCTTTTAAGTTCTAACTTTTGCGGAAACGCTTCAGAGTTTGCTGGGAACTTCAAAAGAGATGTGAACTTTCCCAAAGAGCTGGATGGACGTTTAGCCACACGCTAAGGGCATGTCGTCCAGCTAAGGACTGATAACAGGCTGTTATGAGTCCACTGAGAACGAGCGTAAGCTCAAAACTTTGTTTATTCCTTCATGGAATAGTTATCTTGAAGTCAGAGGCCTGAAGCTGACATATTTTCTGATGACCAACGCGAAACCAGGAGACGTTGGAAGGTAAACGAATAACCTGCTCAGAGGTGCTGGTTCCCACAAGAACCCGTGCATCTGAAAAAGCTACAAGGTCTTCTCTCTTACCGGGCTGTCGTCAAAAGGTAAAGAGCTGTTTACAAACGTACCTGGATTTTAGCAGAAGTCGGATGAGAAGTGTCACTTTGGTAACATGCTCACGATAATTTCATCTTTCCTCTTTCCTCCTATTCCTCTCCTTTCCCTCAATTCTAAGCTGGAAACTATTTTAAGCTAAGAGCCCTCAGACTAAATATTTAACATCATATTTGTCTGTTGTGTTACATTAAGTGTGTTGATGCGTGTTAAATTGCAAGAAAGTGAATTCCTGTCAATCAAGTGTAATAATGTTGACTTTAGTTGATTTATTTTAAATAAATGGTAGTGTCTCCTGGCATATACTAAAATCACCGTTTTCTGTCACTTAATGGCTATGGTTATTTATCCATCACAAAGATCACAGAAATATTGAATAAACTGAAAAAGAAAAGAATCCGTGAATTTACTATTCAATCTGAATAAGTAAAGTAATTAAGGTAAAAAGGAGGTCAGTATTAAAACTGACCCTTCCCTATTACTACACTGACACAGCTGGAGCAGTGGCATGCACGTGAGTTCATGCCAAGTTTATGTGCAGTCCTCCAGCTAAAATACTCCGTAAAGGAAATTATTTTTCTTCTTTGGTGTTTTATGGTGGGTTACATCCACTCTGTTGCATCACAAACTGAATTTTCAAATCAACTAAATACAGTTTCAAATCAAATGAATTCATTTTCAAACCAATAAATTCAGTTTCAGTTTAGTGGAATTAATTTTCAAACCAAAGGATTTAATTTTGAATTACGCATATACATATTCAGTGTGAGCAAGATACATTCAGTTCCCTTATCAGTCAGGTCTCTCGGTGCAACACTATTGCTATGGGAATTGCACCCCCGCACGATTACCTGAAGGAATACATTCACGCCTTTACGGCAGGGGGCGTCAGCGTCACCCCAGAGGCCCCGCCCTCTGGGTACTTAAGACACGGACGCCCATCCTACTTTCTCTTTTTGCCCTTCACCTCGCTTAAACCTGAACTTCGTGGGACTTCTCTGTAGACACATCGCTCGTTAGAGGTGAGCTCGCTCCCTACGCTGAGCGTACAGAGAAATTTCCTGCGTATCGCTGGGCTGGCGAAAGCTAGTCCGGCACATTTTTCCTTAACCCAAAGTTT
>JBBPBX010055605.1:8067-23050 GCA_038048925.1 Garcialebias charrua
GTATTTATCGTGTGAAAAAAAAGGCGCTAATTTTAAACTGTTTTTGAGAGGAATTTTAATTAATTTCACATTGTTTTAGCAAAAACGATCAGAGGTCAATCTTAATATATATATATGTTGTGCCATTTTATGGAAAGTTAAAAGATGATGTCAGTGGAGCTTTAAACCAAATTTGTATCTTTTTGAACTCATTTTTTTAATCATCACAAACATCTTTTCCAAGTCTTCACCCAAACAAAAGAAAGTGGTATCTGTAGGGATGGCTGTTTTCTGTATTTTGTCTCCCTCTGTTGGTCTCTAACCATCCCTACACTCGGTTTGGTACAGGTGTTGTGTGTTTGCTTAATGAGTCTTGGACTGTATTTAAGTTGGCGTTCTGGCCTTTGCATTTGTCGGGTGATTGTCTGTGTTTCCCTCCTGTCTGATGAGGTCATTGTTTATGTAAGTAGCTGCCCCGTCAGCATTTTGATTTATTCATTAAAAGTTTCATTATTTTAATATCTACGTTTCTGAGTCCTTCCTGCCTGCATTCTGGGTTTCTGCTCATCACCGGACACCACTCCCTGACATTATCACCCGACCATTTCAAGACAGCAAACCCGGCAGGATGATCACCCTCTTCGAGTACGCTGTACGTGAAACGAAGAGGACTGCTCAACGCGAGGAAGAGTTGAGGAAGAGGAACTCGTTCGTGGGGACTCGCCTGGCGATTAGGTTGGAGCCTTTTTCCTCACCACCTCAAGATGCGGCAGCGACTCACAAAATAACTCTTGTTGTCCCGGAGGAGTTTCCATCACACCTCCGGGCTCGCAGCAGGAGTAACAGACGGCAGAACCGAGCCGGCTTCTCCGAACCCCAGCCCCGCCCACCTTCAAACTCTCTTCACCAGCTGTCAGAGAAGCCGAGGAGAATTTCAAAGGGGGGGGCGTACGTCAGCCCTGTTGCCGGTCCGGCAGACGGAGGGTCTGACGGGGCTCAGCCGGTGAGACTTCTGCTGGAGGAGGAAGTTGTGCGCACCGGCGTGCTTAACGTAAAGGAGGAGGAAGTCAGCTCCAGTACTTTGTGGGACAGACTGATCGCTGCAGAGGAAACAATTTCCTCATTCACTGGAGCTGACAGCGACTGCTCGCCGGGGGCGTGGCAGCGTTTCCAGCAGGCATGGTCAGAGAGACGCGTGCTACGTTCACGTCTGTTGGCTCCCTCTCAGCCTGACACACCTGTCAGCTCAGCTCCTTCTTCACCTGTCGGCTCTCCAGAAGCTGCTCAGCCCGACGTAACTCTGAGCTGTATGTCAGCTGCACCATATTTGGGTTCCAGGTCTTCCATGACGGCTGCACCAAGTTTGGTTTCCATGACAGCTGCACCTACAAGTTCACCTGGCAGCTCGGCAGCAGCAGCTTCACCTGGCCGCACCTCCTGGACTGGTTCCACTCCTGCTGAGACAGGACTGGTGTTCACCTCAGCTTCTCATCCTGGTTCCATTCCTGCTGCTCAGCTGGATGTTTCTTCCAATTCACCAACTCCGGTGCCAGCACCCAGACTGGTTCCTCCACCAGCTCCCAGACTGGTTCCTCCACCAGCTCCCAGACTGGTTCCTCCACCAGCTCCCAGACTGGTTCCTCCTCCACCAGCTCCCAGACTGGTCCCTCCGGTACCAGCTACAAGACTGGCCCCTACTATGCCGGCTCCCAGGCTGGTGCCTCCTGTGCCGGCTCCCAAGTGGGTTCCAGCTCCTGCTACGTTGGGTCCTGCACCAGCCGCCGACCAACCGGGCCCATCAGAAGCAGTGTCTCTTTCTCTCTCCACAGACTCTGTTCTCGAGGTGGTCCTGGGTCCTGAGGTCCTCACTGCTCCATCTGGAGGCCTCACTCCATCAGAGGTCCTCGTTCCATCAGAGGTCCTCGTTCCATCAGAGGTCCTCGTTCCATCAGAGGTCCTCGTTCCATCAGAGGTCCTCGTTCCATCAGAGGTCCTCGTTCCAGCAGAGGTCCTCGTTCCAGCAGAGGTCCTCGTTCCAGCAGAGGTCCTCGTTCCAGCAGAGGTCCTCGTTCCAGCAGAGGTCCTCGTTCCAGCAGAGGTCTCCGCACCGTTGGAGGTCTTCGCTGCAGAGGCCCTCTCTCCAACTGGGGTCCTCAACTCTTCGGGGGTCCCTGCTACAGCAGGGGTCCTCGTGTCTACAGAGGTCATACGGCTCCTCTCATCGCCTGCAGTCGTCTCGTTGCCTGCAGTTGGCTCCATGGGGGTCCGCACATCTCCAGGGGTCCCCGCCTCCCCTGATGATGGACCGCCTCCTGGCCGACCTCCGGAACTGGCGGCTGGTGATGGACGGTCTCCTGGTCGTCCCCCGGACCCTGGTGGATGTTCTCTGGTGCCCGCCGCCCTGGCAGTTCCTCCCTCCGCCCGCCCTTGTGCTTTGGGGGGTGTTCCTTGGGACGCCGTGGGGCGTCCGTGGGGGGGAGGTACTGTAGGGATGGCTGTTTTCTGTATTTTGTCTCCCTCTGTTGGTCTCTAACCATCCCTACACCCGGTTTGGTACAGGTGTTGTGTGTTTGCTTAATGAGTCTTGGACTGTATTTAAGTTGGCGTTCTGGCCTTTGCATTTGTCGGGTGATTGTCTGTGTTTCCCTCCTGTCTGATGAGGTCATTGTTTATGTAAGTAGCTACCCCGTCAGCATTTTGATTTATTCATTAAAAGTTTCATTATTTTAATATCTACGTTTCTGAGTCCTTCCTGCCTGCATTCTGGGTTTCTGCTCATCACCGGACACCACTCCCTGACATTATCACCCGACCATTTCAAGACAGCAAACCCGGCAGGATGATCACCCTCTTCGAGTACGCTGTACGTGAAACGAAGAGGACTGCTCAACGCGAGGAAGAGTTGAGGAAGAGGAACTCGTTCGTGGGGACTCGCCTGGCGATTAGGTTGGAGCCTTTTTCCTCACCACCTCAAGATGCGGCAGCGACTCACAAAATAACTCTTGTTGTCCCGGAGGAGTTTCCATCACACCTCCGGGCTCGCCGCAGGAGTAACAGACGGCAGAACCGAGCCGGCTTCTCCGAACCCCAGCCCCGCCCACCTTCAAACTCTCTTCGCCAGCTGTCAGAGAAGCCGAGGAGAATTTCAAAGGGGGGGGCGTACGTCAGCCCTGTTGCCGGTCCGGCAGACGGAGGGTCTGACGGGGCTCAGCCGGTGAGACTTCTGCTGGAGGAGAAAGTTGTGCGCACCGGCGTGCTTAACGTAAAGGAGGAGGAAGTCAGCTCCAGTACTTTGTGGGACAGACTGATCGCTGCAGAGGAAACGATTTCCTCATTCACTGGAGCTGACAGCGACTGCTCGCCGGGGGCGTGGCAGCGTTTCCAGCAGGCATGGTCAGAGAGACGCGTGCTGCGTTCACGTCTGTTGGCTCCCTCTCAGCCTGACACACCTGTCAGCTCTGCTCCTTCTTCACCTGTCGGCTCTCCAGAAGCTGCTCAGCCCGACGCAACTCTGAGCTGTATGTCAGCTGCACCACATTTGGGTTCCAGGTCTTCCATGACGGCTGCACCAAGTTTGGTTTCCATGACAGCTGCACCTACAAGTTCACCTGGCAGCTCGGCAGCAGCAGCTTCACCTGGCCGCACCTCCTGGACTGGTTCCACTCCTGCTGAGACAGGACTGGTGTTCACCTCAGCTTCTCATCCTGGTTCCATTCCTGCTGCTCAGCTGGATGTTTCTTCCAATTCACCAACTCCGGTGCCAGCACCCAGACTGGTTCCTCCACCAGCTCCCAGACTGGTTCCTCCACCAGCTCCCAGACTGGTTCCTCCACCAGCTCCCAGACTGGTTCCTCCTCCACCAGCTCCCAGACTGGTCCCTCCGGTACCAGCTACAAGACTGGCCCCTACTGTGCCGGCTCCCAGGCTGGTGCCTCCTGTGCCGGCTCCCAAGTGGGTTCCAGCTCCTGCTACGTTGGGTCCTGCACCAGCCGCCGACCAACCGGGCCCATCAGAAGCAGTGTCTCTTTCTCTCTCCACAGACTCTGTTCTCGAGGTGGTCCTGGGTCCTGAGGTCCTCACTGCTCCATCTGGAGGCCTCACTCCATCAGAGGTCCTCGTTCCATCAGAGGTCCTCGTTCCATCAGAGGTCCTCGTTCCATCAGAGGTCCTCGTTCCATCAGAGGTCCTCGTTCCATCAGAGGTCCTCGTTCCAGCAGAGGTCCTCGTTCCAGCAGAGGTCCTCGTTCCAGCAGAGGTCCTCGTTCCAGCAGAGGTCCTCGTTCCAGCAGAGGTCCTCGTTCCAGCAGAGGTCTCCGCACCGTTGGAGGTCTTCGCTGCAGAGGCCCTCTCTCCAACTGGGGTCCTCAACTCTTCGGGGGTCCCTGCTACAGCAGGGGTCCTCGTGTCTACAGAGGTCATACGGCTCCTCTCATCGCCTGCAGTCGTCTCGTTGCCTGCAGTTGGCTCCATGGGGGTCCGCACATCTCCAGGGGTCCCCGCCTCCCCTGATGATGGACCGCCTCCTGGCCGACCTCCGGAACTGGCGGCTGGTGATGGACGGTCTCCTGGTCGTCCCCCGGACCCTGGTGGATGTTCTCTGGTGCCCGCCGCCCTGGCAGTTCCTCCCTCCGCCCGCCCTTGTGCTTTGGGGGGTGTTCCTTGGGACGCCGTGGGGCGTCCGTGGGGGGGAGGTACTGTAGGGATGGCTGTTTTCTGTATTTTGTCTCCCTCTGTTGGTCTCTAACCATCCCTACACCCGGTTTGGTACAGGTGTTGTGTGTTTGCTTAATGAGTCTTGGACTGTATTTAAGTTGGCGTTCTGGCCTTTGCATTTGTCGGGTGATTGTCTGTGTTTCCCTCCTGTCTGATGAGGTCATTGTTTATGTAAGTAGCTGCCCCGTCAGCATTTTGATGTATTCATTAAAAGTTTCATTATTTTAAAATCTACAGTACGTTTCTGAGTCTTGCCTGCCTGCATTCTGGGTTTCTGCTCATCACCGGAAACCACTCCCTGACAGGTATCATCAGCAAATAAAACACATTTGAGGATATCAGACACTTCAATTAAATCATTCATATATAAAATAAAAAACTTTTTAAGGACAGAACCTTGTGGTACTCCACATGAAGTTCTGAGTAACTTAGAGCGTACATTATCCATCTGAACAAATTGTTTTCTATCTCTCAGATAACTACTGATCCATTGCAATGCAGGTCCTCTTATACCATATTGATTTAATTTAGCAATTACAGTAATATAGTGTGATCAATAGTATCAAAAGCCTTCTTTAAATCCACAAATAAACTTATACAATGTTTTTTTTCATCAACTGCTGTTGTAACTTGTTCCATCAATTCCATCAAAGCCAAGGATGTAGAACTATTTGATCTGAAACTGTATTGACTATTGCTCAAAATATTTTGTTTGTCAAGGATTCTATCTAGTCTATTCACAAATAATCTTTCGAGAATTTTTGAAAATTGTGGCAAAAGAGATATAGGTCTATAATTACTACGGTATATATACACTTATCACCATATACCAGTCTTACTGCAGGTGTTAAAATGCCATAAAAGATAAGATCACGTGTTAAAAGCCAAGGAATAAAAGTGTGTTTTTAAAAGAGATTTAAAAACAGGAAGAGAGGAGGCCTGTCTGACACTCAATCTGTAATAAGCTCTAAGATATGAACTAAGAAAACGTTCACAAAAAACACAAAACGTTCACTAAAAACGCTAACTTAAGCACACAGTTTCAGAGGGCTTCGTCAGTCTGAGGAGTCCCAAATAAACTGTTTTCTCCACTAAAAAGTTAAGTCTGGTACTTTGGACTTTCAAAAAAAAAAAAAAATTGTAGAAACATTTCAAACTGGTTGATCCACTATAGCCCCTTTCATAAGACAGCTCAGTCCGGGCCTGATGCGTGCTCGGTCCTCCTACGAGAATTCAGAAAAAACACGAAGGCGCATAGGCGAGTTAATTTTACTCGCCTCTGATGCGCCCCTGATCCGCCAGCAGAGGTAGTGTCAGTGCCGGATCCGAGCCGGGCAGACCTACTTGTGAATGCAACCCGCGGATCCACGCTCAGAATATGATGATGACAACAGTGAGCGACCGCAGGATTAATCAACAAGCAGATTTATTAACAAGGGAAGATTAAATATATCTATATATATCCAGATATATTTAATTTTTTCTTTCAGCACAGCTCGGTGGTGGGGGACACCCTCAGTTAGTGGTGGTACACAAGGTGGGATGACACTTGATGTGGTAAGAGGGTTCTTTAGTTGTTTTTTCTTATCTGAGTTATGTTTTCATGTATATCATTTCTTTTTGTTTTTCTGTCTTTATTTTTCTAACTTAACAATTATCGGAGCACAAGCACAAGGGTTCACATACATCTCTATATATCCATACATTTACTTCATAAATGAAAACTTCCCTGATTCATTTAAAAAAAAGAGCACTTACTCTATTTAAAAATACAATAATATATAATTAATCATTAAAGGGATATGTATTTGTCTGGATCTATTATTATCTTTTATATTAGTGACATTGGGTGTGGTTTAGCTATATTATTATTAGCACAGGTATGGGTACCTTAGGGTTTGTCACATGGAACATTAATGGAGCCGGTAGCCAATGTAAAAAATATAGGATTTTTAACCAGATTAAAAGACTAAAGGCAGATGTTGTATTACTCCAAGAAATTCATAAATTGGCCTCAACTGTGGATGAGCTAAAGTCTTCTGAGTTTCCTAATGTATTTTCAGCCTGTTATAATTCAAGACAAAGAGGGGTAGCAATTTTAATACATAAAAACGTTAACTTCAAAGTATTAGATCAGGTTATAGACCCACAAGGTAGATATATAATATTAAAGTTATCAATATTTAGACAAAATTATTGTATAGTTAGCATATATGGGCCAAATGTAGACGACGCTGCTTTTTTTCACGACTTTTTTTCCACTCTATCAAATCACATGGATTCCTCACTAGTAATGGGAGGTGATCTCAACTTTGGTTTCGATGACAAAATAGACAGACTGAATGCAGTGGGAACTCAACGCAGTTGGCAATCTATAAATATAGTTAAACAGTATATGAATGATTATGGACTCTGCGATGCATGGCGTACTTTTCACCCTGATAGCAAAGAATATTCTTTCTTTTCACATGTGCATCACTCATATTCTCGTCTTGATTATTTCATAGTAAGCAATTCATTGCTGACCAACATTTCAGACACTAAGATACACACTATTGCTGTCAGCGATCATGCACCAGTTACTCTAAATTTAGATAATAAAAAAGAAACAACAAAAAATATAAATTGGAGATTAAATACATCACTGCTTCAAGAGGAAGAATTTTTGCAATACTTTAAAAAAGAATGGACATCATATTTAGAGTTTAATGACTTGCCAAGAACATCAGCATGTACACTTTGGGAGGCAGGGAAAACAGTTATGAGAGGTAAAATAATATCCTATTCAACAAATAAAAAGAAAAAAGAAAATAAACGTATTGAGGAATTAGAGAAATCCATCAACGTATTAGAAGGTTTACAAGGAGAGGAAACACAGCAAAAGCTACGTAAGTTAAAATTAGAACTAAATGAATTTATTGACAAGAAAAACAAATTCTTGATACAAAGACTTAGATTAGACCATTTTGAATACGGTAATAAATCAGGGAACTTTTTAGCTAACCAACTCCAATTAAACAAGGAAAAAACATCTATATATGGTATTAAAGATAAAAATGGAAATATAACTTATGATGAGAAAAAAGTAAACAGTGTTTCTATAAAACTCTGTATACTCCACAAATAAATCCATCTAATGAGGATATTAATGAATTCTTGGAGAGAGTAACACTTCCAAAACTAGATATTAGCCAATCATCAAAATTAGATTCACCATTAACATCAGACGAGATCCAGGAAGCAATTAAAAGCATGCCTAATAAGAAATCTCCAGGTCCTGATGGATATCCAATAGAATTCTATAAAAAAAATTGGGACATATTGGAACCAATATTTTATAGAATGCTACTTGAGTCAGAAGAAAATGGCAGGCTACCAACACATATGAATTCAGCCAATATTAGTGTCCTATTAAAACCAGGCAAAGACCCTGTATTACCTACCAGCTATCGTCCAATCTCTCTTATTAATGTTGATGTTAAAATAATTTGTAAAGTCTTATCTAAAAGACTAGAGAAGATAACTCCTGTTATTATACATCCAGACCAAACCGGGTTCATAAAAGGAAGACACTCGAACACAAACACTCGTAGATTATATAATGTAATAGAGTATTCGTATTTTAAAAATATTGAAACCGCTATTTTGTCCTTGGATGCAGAAAAAGCATTCGATAGAGTAAATTGGAATTTCTTATTTGCTAGCTTAAATAAATTTGGATTTGGGAACTACTTCATTACTGGCTAAAAATATTATATAGCTCACCAACGGCGTGCGTCAGGACAAATAATCAAATATCCTCAAGCTTCTGTTTACAGAGGGGCACCAGGCAAGGTTGCCCACTTTCACCATCATTATTTGCTATTTTTATTGAACCTTTAGCAGCAGCAATAAGGCAAAGTGCTGATATTAAAGGCATAAAATGTAGAAACATAGAACATAAAATTAGTCTTTATGCTGACGATGTTTTACTTTTTCTTGAGAACTCAGGAAACTCAATATCTAATGTTATCAAATTAATAAACTCATTCTCAAAAGTTTCTGATTATTCTATAAATTGGACAAAATCTACAGTTCTTCCAATAAATTGCGTGTTTAATAATTCTCTCAATGAAAGACTAGAATCAGGTAACATTACATATTTGGGTGTTAAAATCTCTCCTAAATTGGAAGATTTAATAAAATTGAATCATATCCCACTATTAAAGAAAATTGAAGACGATCTTACTAGATGGAGATCTCTACCCATATCACTTATGGGAAGAGTTGCCTCAGTAAAAATGATGGTGCTGCCGAGAATAAATTATTTATTCTCAATGATTCCAAATAAACCTTCAACTGAATGGTTTAAGTCCCTGGACTCTTATATATCTAAATTCCTTTGGAAAAATAAAACTCCACGTATTAGTTTAAAAACTTTACAGAAATCTAAAGATAATGGAGGATTAGAACTTCCAAACTTTTATTACTACTATTTAGCCAACAGGTTACAATATATATTAAAGTGGTTTAAACCAAATGCACTAGATGAAACTTGGATAGATATAGAACAAACTTTATGTAATAATATTAGGATTTCAGATCTACCATTTATTTGTACAGATTTAAAAAGACATGTTTGCTTTAAAAGTATCAATATTAGCTCATCTCTGACAGCATGGTGGGAGTATCTGAAAATGACAAAGTCTTCACTGTTCCCATGTAGACATACGCCTCTCTGGAATAATCTTGACATACAACAAGAAAATAATATGTTAAATTTCCCAGGTTGGAGAATGAAAGGAATTGAATGTCTGGAAGACATATTTGAGGGTATAGACTTTATTCCATTCAATAAATTAATAATACAATATGACATTGATAATAAATATTTCCTACAATACCAACAAATTAAGTCTATTGTAAAAAAGAAATTTAAGCTTAATAAAACATTGTTGGAAACACCAACATGTGTGTTAGAGTTCATTAATCTTCAACCCCCCAAATTATTATCTAAAATATACAAAAAACTGTCTAGAATCGATGACTCAATAACACTACCTGTTGAAAAATGGGAGTCAGATTTATCAATCAACTTTGAACAAAAAATTTGGTCTCAAGTATGTCTAAATACTTTTAAATTGACTAGAATCTCCAATTTACAATTAATACAATATAAGGTTCTCTATAGAGTACATTATACAGGTCAGAGAATGTTTAAGATGGGTTTTACACCATCTAACAACTGCTCACAGTGCAAAGGCAATATACCTGATGATTATATTCACGCACTCTGGTTTTGTCCACCCGTTCAGAGGTTCTGGGTACAGGTATGTGAAGACTTGTCTAAATGTTTGAAATTTAATATCCCACTCTCTCCATCTGTTTGCTTATTGGGTATCTTTGAAGATGTTATACTAGAAAAAAATACATCCTGTATGCTTTTCACTGCCTTATGCATCGCAAAGAAAACCATACTCGTAAATTGGAAAAATAAAAATAATCTTAGCATTAATCAGTATAAAAATCTTCTGTTAGATCATATTAGTCTTGAAACAGCATCTGCCGACACATCGGATCAATCTATTTGGCATTCTTTGATCGGCTCCGTTACGTAGTGAGGGTGGGGGGTCTGGGATCTGGCCTTGTGGGGCATTGGGGCTGGTGGGGGGGAGGTTGGGGTTTAGGGCGCCGGGGGGTTGGGGCTGCTTGGGCGGGGAGGACCCTGCCTTTGACCTGGGGAGGACCGGGGGGGTTCTGGGGGATGTCTGCCGGGGGCGGCATGCGGGCCCTCTGGTGGTCGGCGGCGGTCATGGGTCGCCGGTCGGTGACCCGGCTGTGCTGGGGTGGTTTCGGGGTGGGCGCCGGGAGCTTGGGATTCTGGGGGCGTGTCGTCCCCGGGCTTGGGCCTGGTGGGGATCGGGGGTCTTGAGCTCTGGCGGGCGGGTCGCCGGGCTATGGGCTGGCTGGCGCTCTGGTGCCCGGCTCTGGCCGGGGGCCCTCGGCTCGCTGGTGGGTTGGGGGTTCATGTGCTAGGGGGTTGGGTGTCTGGGGACGTGACTGGTGGCCAATGGGAGGGGGCGGGTAAACCCAGCCTGGGTGTCTAATGTGTTATGTGTTCTAAAAGTTGTTAATATGAAGGGTGGGTGTAGTATTTATTCTGGGGTGGGGACTAAGTGGATGTCCTTGATGATGGTCTTGGACTATGCTTGGCCGGTGTGCGGGCCATGGTTGGGGCCTGTTCTCGGTGCTTCCTGGCTCTGTCGGCGGTTGGGCGGGCGCTCTTGGCCGTGTCGTCCACGTGGGACTTTGTGTCTTCTTGGGCGGCGGGCTGACTGTGGTTCGCAGGGGTCGTGGCGGCCTTGGTGGATGTGGGCTGTTGGTTCTGCTGTTGGCGGCCTTCGGGACCGTGTCCCTCTCTGGTCTTGGCTCAATGGCCTGGCGGTCGGAGAGGTGTTTCTTTTACCTCACTCCTTGGGTGTGCCTTGACGAACTGGGGGGGCGGGGTACGCAGGGTCAGCGGGGGAGCTGACTCGCTGCGGGAGCATTGTTCCTGCAGATATTCTCTCCCCATCCCTCACCACGCACCTCCGCCCTCTTCATCTTAAATTAATACATGTAGGGAATTTGAGTCTCGGGTGTACTACAACGGTTTTACATCTCTGTTGTTCAGAACCACCTGGGACTCAATTTTATATACACTTTAGACATTCATTTATAAACATCTTCATAAAAGTCACATATAGGGAATTGAATGAGCACTATGATTATGGGTGGCGGAATGACATCACTCTAGCCCCCATGCCTGTGCTCACTCAACATTATGCATTTAGACAATAAGGGCCTGGGTTAGAGTTGGAGTGGAGAGGAAACTGGTACAATGCCAGCCTTTGCTCCTTCTCTTTCCTTTTTAAGTACACTTTAGAACAACACTCACCAACAGTACATTTGGGGACGGGGGTGTGTATGTCGGGGTCTTGATTTGTTAATTTCAATTTTATTTATTTATGTATTTATTTATATACATATTTATATATTATTTATTTATTTTTCTCTTACCCCCTTGGTTGCCTGGCAGACATTCTGGGAGTGGGCCGTCAGGGGTTGACCTGGGATGTGGGGGGGTTCGGGGCCTGGGGGTTCGCCGTGGGTATGGCTGGCAGTGCGCTCCCTCTGGGGCTGCTTGGGCTCGGGTGTCCTGTCCTGTCCTGTCGGCAGGGCGTGGGTTGGGCCGAATCTTGGATGTCTGCTACTCTCCACCCCAGAATGAATGGGCCTACCTCCTGGGTTTGGATGTGGGCTGCCCCATGTAGGGGGCAGGTACATGTCTTGGACCTAGGGGGTATAGAGTGTGCATCGGGATTATGAATGGAACGTGTCGTTATTGTTTGTCTCTCTGTGAGTGAGGGTGAGGATGAGGGTGGGTCTGAATGAGTGTGTCTGTGTATGAATGTTTAAGTGTCAGGCTGGGACCTGGACTGCCCCCTCTCGGATACTTCTGAGGCTACTTAGTGTTGCGCTCCTGCCACGTGGCCCCCTGGTGGGTGTCCCTTACCTGCGGGCATGCTTGGGGCCCTCACTATCTGGGGTTGGGCGCTTGGGCGTTTGTCGGCTCTTGCCTAGTGGCTGCCTGGTGGGGCTCATGTCCTCTGGTCCTGTCGGGTCTGGGCCTGAGGGGTGGACGTCCCCGGTGCCCGGGCCTCGGTGACTGGCCCTGGGGCTACGTCGGTGCAACGGGCTCCGGCGGGGGCCTGTGAATTTGTCGCGTTTGACCCCGGGGGTCATTGTATGTGGTCCCTGGTGGGATTCGTCCGGTTCTTCCCCTTGGTCGGATCTGGGGAGTGGGCGAGTGGCTCTTCCTGTTCGGGTGGCCCTGGGGACTCTGGGTCCTTCCTGGGGTCTTGGGCTTTGATCGCCCCTTCGTCTGCCTCGGGCTTTGGGGGGACGGATCTCTGATGCTTCACAGTCGCTGCTAAATGTTCTATTGGAGGAACCTTATTCACTTATGCATGCTCACAACCACACACAAATGGATGCAGGGATGTATATGTAGATATATGCAGATATGTAGATGGGTATATGAATGAATATAAATGTATATGTATGTATACTGTATATATATTTGTAGGTATGGGTATGTGTATTTATAGAAATCTACTGCAAGGTCATGAATATTATTAGTCTTTATGCATGTATGTTTCGTTGCTGTGTTCTGTCATGTGCTTTGCAGGATTGTGAACGGAGAATGGGTGTGTTTGCCTTGTGCTCTTTTTGTGGATAATTGTTGTTTTGTTGTCTTGCTTTCTCTTTTCTTTCTCTCTATTAAAAATAAATAAAAAATACATATTGGAGTGAGAGGATGGCTATAAGGTGAGAAGGGAGGCCATCTATAAATGGAAAAAAACAAAAAAGGGAAGATTAAAAATGACACGAAACAGCAACTTGTAAAAGTTAGTTTGGCTCTTTTTTTTCTCTCTCTCTGAACAGCAGAGAGCAGTGTGTGCGCGCGCGCTGATCAATGCAGCTGTAGATGTGAGGAAATATTAAAAATGACACGAAACAGCAACTTGTAAAAGTTAGTTTCGCTTTTTTTTTCTCTCTCTCTCTCTCTTTAAATGCAAAACTGGAACTTCAAAATGCAACATACCCGGTGGTCCAGTGGTAGAGCGTTGGGTTCCCTTTCAGTTGGTCTCTCTGTGCAACATACTTGCTATGGGAATTGCACCCCCGCGCGATTACCTGAAGGAATATACTCACGCCTTTACGGCTAGGGGCGTCACCGCCACGCCAGAGGCTCCGCCCTCTGGGTACTTAAGGGGCCTGCGCCCCTCCATCTTTCTCTTTTTGCCCTTCACCTCGCATAAAGCTGAACTTCGTGGGACTTCTCTGTTATCGTATCGCTTGACTGAGGTGAGCTTGCTCCCTACACTGAGTGTACAGAGAAATGTTCCTGCGTGTTACTGGGCTGGCGTAAGCTAGTCCAGTTTTTTCTACTCACCTTCGAAGTTTCTTCTTTCCGCAGCTTTTAGCTCAATGGCGCTAACTGCGTCACAACCTCCTGCTAGCCATTAGCAGGCTAACCAGCGAAAGCAAGACAGCGGAGAAGACGGCTTCAAATAAAAGAAAACTAGGAACAACTTCGACGCTTCTCATTGGACATGGCTCCCGAGAAGGGAAAACGGAGGACAAGGAGAAGGAAAACCAAGACGACGAGTCCTCGCTCGCTCCCATGCCCCAGCGGATGCGGCTACTCCCTCTCGGCGACGGACACCCACGAGGCCTGTCCTGTCTGCCTAGGGATTCTGCACGCGAGGAAAGGGCTGGAATTCCCAGACTCCTGCTCTCACTGCCGTCGAATGTCGGCAGTAGTGAGGAAACGACGGGCTGACGCGTTGGCCAAATCCATGGCTAGGAACGCGACGCTGAAGGTCGCACGTCGCACTAAAGTGCTCCCTCCTGAACCGGAGCCTGACAACGTGGACCTGGAATGCAGCGGCCGAGTCGGAGAGGACAACATGTCGGACTCCTCAGTTGCCGCAGAGGACTCAATGCCGGAAGTGTCCGACCAAGACGCCGAATATGGTCACAAAGCGGAAACTGTTGATTCCTCCCAGAACCTGGCGCAAATCTTACCGGAACCGGACATGTCAGTACCTACCCTGTTCGACCTGTGCCACAGGGCGGCAGATGCCTTGCAGGTCACGTGGCCGGACCCCACGCCTCACCAACAGGCTACGAGGCTAGTGGGGAGCTACTTCTACGTCAAGCAATCGACAACGTCGCAGAAATTACCAATTTTCTCTGACTTCCTCATGGAGCTTAAACGCTCCTGGGCGGAACCCGGAGCTTCCATCATGCTGCCATTATCCCGACTCCTCGACGTTGCGGGAATGGAGACAGCAGGCCTCGCCAACGCACCCCCGATAGAGGAGACTCTGGCGGCTCACTTGGCCCCCACAGTCACGGGGACGAAACCTACGCTACCCAGCAGGGCCTGCCGCGCTTCGGAGAAACAACTCGAGAAGTGCTACAAGGCTCAGGGCCTCGCAGCTCGTGCAATGAATGCATCGACCATGGTGCAAGCATACCTGGCGGAAAAACTCCAACATATCCAGGTAACAAAAGACGAGCAGGACTCGACGGAAGCCATGGAGGAGGCCCGCCGTGCCTCGGACCTCGTGCTCCGCATGATGGGGACAATAGCCATTTCCCAAGGCAAGGCAATGGCGGAAATAGTTGTCGCCCAGCGCCATCTTTGGCTAACTCTGTCAGACCTCCCAGAAAACCAGAGGTCCACTTTCCTCCAGCACCC
>JBBPBX010055606.1:0-14622 GCA_038048925.1 Garcialebias charrua
TTGGCGGACAATAAATAAAACAACAAATTTAGCAATCTAAGTTAAAGGTTCAGTATGTAATTTCTGGAACACGCTGGAACTTAGGAAAATTTTGAACAGAGACACGTTTCTGGTCCCTCCCCCTCAGAGCCATATATGGAGGGCTCTGCTCCCCTTGCTCTGCTGAAATTCAAATTCAAGCTCTGTTTTTATTGGCTGGTTACAAACTCTGTTTTTATTGGCTGGTTAACGGCGGGTCACTGTGGCTTTTTAGAAATGCTTTTAGAGAAGCAAGGGGACAATAGTTTTTTTCAGAGATTACTTGTCTAAAATCAGTATGTCAGGAGGTAGTGACAGAGTGAAGAAATATGTTAAAAATATATTGTTAGAAAAGTTACATACAGCTCCTTTAAGATTTGAGCTATTTGTCTTCAGTTTGGGAAGCAGAAAGTTAGATGAAAAAGAAACAGCAGGTTCTAATTTAGATCTGCACCCGTATTTATTTGAGTCTTACCTTTTCAGGAAGCGAGGGAGCTCCGAGGGGGGGGGGCAGCTTTATTTATTCCATTCTTGACGAAGTATTTCATCTTTTGGGAAAGTGAAAAGGCTCACTTGTTCACTGATGATATTAGAACACCCAAATGCGACACAACGTAACAGCATTTTTCAAGTTATACAAAAAAAAAGGCGATCTGCCAGAGAATGAATGCGTTATTGCAGCCGCGAACTGAGCTTCTCCTTGCTACGTCACAGATGTTGCATTCGCATGTAATCGGATTTCCCGTGAATAAACACGGCGCAAAGTTTAAAATCACTTTTAAATCAAAATTAAATTGATTCATCATTTTGCTTGTACAAACGAACATAGTTCAATGATACAACATATATATGTTGAGCAATTTTACGCATAGTTCAAACATCATGTCAGTGGACATTTAACATGTTAAACAGGTTCTGACTTATTGCTCTTTCCTTTCTCTTATGGATAAACAAATGTGTTTGTGTGTGACCACCATGCAAGTCTTAGCCGTACTCTATTTCTATTTATGTTTTGAACTGGTGTCAGGTGTTGTAGTGACGTTGTTAAATGTGTTGTAGGAGGAGGAGGACTCGAAGCCCAAAGCTCCTAAAAGGAAGCGGAAAGGCTCGTCGGCGGTTGGCTCCGATAGTGACTGATGGATCCTCAGACCGATCACATACAAGCCAACAGAGACTGCCTGCCAACCAGCTGTTCAACCTCTGGAGGAGGCCTGAGACGGGCTCAGGGATGATGCGGACTGTAAACCCATGTTGTGGACTAACTTTTACATGACGAGACTGATTCTGTTCCCATGGAGACAAATTCCGACTGCTGTTCTCCCAGGATGGACCTGGAGGAGAAGCACAAACTCTTAAACTAAATGGACTGATTTTAACAGCGAACACGACTCCAACAGTGGTGACGAGTGTGGCCCCTGTCCTTTTTTCTCTCTCTGCGGGGGCCATGGACTTAATGTTTTGGAGCATCTTGACTTCCTGCTGTTTTTAGCAGCTCCTGCCTGTTTGTTTCACTGCAGTAAAAACTCTTCATCTGTGTTCAGTTATGTCAGATGAATTCTTGATATAAAAAAACACAAACTGATGGTTTCAGGGTGTCATATGTCTGTTACTGGGTATTCTAATGGGAGGAGGGGTGACGCTGCTCTATGGCACCACAGTCAGTAAACGACCTTTATTTTAGTAAACAACTCTAATATTCAAAGCTTTTTAAATATTTACAGACTCTAATGTAATGTAATCATCAACCATAGTGGGTTATAGATTTTTTTTTCTTTCTTTCTGGTCAGTGGCATGAGATTTCCACTTGCACTGCTGAACAGCAGTTTCATTCCAGGAGACAACAAGTAATATTTCAAGCAGGAGTATTTACCCAATTCCCTGGAGGCTAGGCCATTTGTTGGCTATTTACAAAATGGTTATTTGTATTTATTTATTTACTGTTTTTATTTGTTTATTTATTCATGTTTTTATGTATTTATTTATTTTTTGTTTATTCATCCATCCATCCATCCATCCATCCATCCATCCATCCATAAACTATAAAAGAAAATTAATTCCCCCACCTAACTCTTGGTCCATTACATTGAGAGTCATGTTTATGTCTTTTGTGTGTGTGTTTTTTTGTGCATTATTATTACTAAACATGGTATAAAACACTTATAAACTACTACATTTATCTTAAATAACTGCTATTGAAAGACAAAAATAGACAATTGTGTTTTTGCATGTGTATCTGAGTGAACACTATGTGCACATATGGTTGTAAACGACCTTTTGAACATTTTACTGGTGTTTGCAAAAACTTGTCAAAATGTGTCTCTGGGGCCTCTGATCTTTTCTGACTTTTGGTAAAAACAAATTGACAATTTGATTACCGCAAAAATATATTTTTATGGTCAAAGCATCTTTTACAAGAATTAATTTTAGTTTTTTTTTTAAAAAGTGGAAACCAAGACTTCCCCAGTTCAGAGTCTGAACGTTTCAGAGTGGTCAGAAAACAGCAGAAGTCCTTTCTTAAAATATTATTTACAGCCACGTGTCATTACTACGCCTTAATTGGTTCAGTGAGCTGTTTTCCTAGAGGACATGAAATACAATAAATAAACAAATGGGGGGACGAATGATGTTTGCTGAAGATCTAGCAAAACCCCACGGATACACACAAAAAAAACACAATTTTGTGTCATTTTTATCTTTTTAAGATTACCCTGACGAAAATAACGAGGCATTAAATGAGAAAATACATATAAAAGAAACGGTTATTAAAGGTGTATCATTCCTTTAAGGTATAAAAAAAACTGGTCAAACTCTGAAGATATTGTTATGAGCAATCTTATACAATTTTGCAATATGTGTTGTGAATGACTCTCAGCTACTACCACATCAAAATTTAGCTCAATATCTGAGGAAACGACTGAATCCCGGCCATTTTTGTATGACTAACGTGGATTAGCTGTGTATAACATCCATTAATTACTTTCTGGCTCATGAGATATAAACAGAGTTAACTCAAACAGCAAATATCTCTCAAGCAGGTGTTTTTCAATGACTCTCAGCTACCATACCAAATCTTAGCACAGTGGTTGTGTTTTACTTAGTTATAGCCTTTTTGTGTTTTCTAAGCTCAATTGACTGTCTTGATCTTGGTTGGCCTCAAAAGTTCATCAGTACGGGTCCAGCCAATGATGATTTCCTGAACATTTGATCTAAATTCACTCAGTGGTTTGAAATATTGTGCTGACAAATGTGAGTCGATTCCAAATATTGGTAAAATGTTTAACAAAGATCTTGTGTATTCTGCACTTTTCGGTTAATATTTCATAGAATTTTAAAAGCTATAAACTTTTTTTTTAGCCCTCCTGCTGTCCTTGGGTCAACATGAGCCACGAGGCCTCAGCAGAAGGGTCAAGATGTTGGCTGTGACAGCCATCTTTAATTGGGTTGATTTCAAATGTTAATCTTGTGTAGATGCACATCCAGTGATTACTTCCTGCAAAATTTGTATTTCACAAGATATTTTGTTAAATGTTTGATGTGCAAAAGCTAAAAACCGATGGGTGTTTCTCAACAAATGAACGTGCAGCTTCCATCTAACAACAAGCAGGAGACTAAAAACTATTTCCTTTTTGATTTCTCGTTTCCTCTACAGTGTATTGCTTTAAATTATAAAAGTTACCGTGTTAATCAATCCAAACAAATTCACTGTTAGATCTTTTAAAAGAAGATTAGTTGTCTATTGTTTTGTACAGTATATTTTCTATGAGGGGGTTTAAAGACATAAAGGCACCTGAATGATGTTTGAAGACAAATTGACAGCAGGTGGTTTTAGAGTCTGGGTGATGGACAAGGTCTCATTAAGGTCTGATTGGATCCACCGGCTGCTGATATTTAAACTCCAGCTGAGTCAGCCTAATTTCACTCTGGTCTGAGAAGCTCCTTCACTCAGCTGCAGCTTCAGAGACTTGATCCACGGGAGTGAAACCTGAACATTAAGGTTAATTAAGGTAAAAGGTTGATATTGTAGATTAGTCACTGTGTTTAGATGGTTTATCTGAAACTAATGGTTTTTGTTTTTGCACCCTCAGACACAATGTCTGCAGTTAAAACCGGACTGTCCCTGTGGAGCTTGGCTCTGACTCCAGAGAGGACCCCCAGCTTCCTCGTCCCTTCACGCGGTCGCTTCCTTGCCTCTCCGAGGCTCCACAGGTGCTCCACCGACCGGACCAGACTCCTCTCGGACTCTGACTCCACGGACGCCAGCCCACCGGCGACCCCGACGGGCCTCGTGGTGACCTCTCCGTGGCTGCTTCGCATGCCCACACCGCGGCTGGGCCGTCTGCGCCGCGCCGACGCTACCGCAGAGGACAACACGGACGCCACGACGCAAGCGGCTACGTCTCTGGCGCACGTGCCGAAGGTGACCACGCCTCATGGACTTTAGAGCCGCGAGTCCATGCACGAAAAGGCGGGAGTCCTTTTTCCACAGGAGCAAACCCGTGAAGGTGACAGCCACCGATGCTGGAGCCCAGGACCCAGAGACTCTCCACAGTCCAGGTCCTGATGGGTCCCGGGCCAGCATCCGGCCCGTTAAGGCTCTTGGTCTGCAGGTGATGAAGGAGCTGAAGAAACCTGTGGCTGCCCTGAAGGCTCTGAGCCCCTCATACCGGAACCGTTCACCCCGTTAGTGGGACCACCCTTAACAAATGGTGTGACTAGAGATGTTTTAATTTTGTGCGTTTTAATAAAGGTTTTTAATTTTTGAGAACTTTTTGGTCTAAACTGGATTTTACTATGGCTACAGAAGCTGACTGACAAAAACGATAATATTGGACCTCACATCCGCGTTCAACACCATCCACCATGAGATCCTCATTGCTAGGTTGGAGCAGTGGGTGGGCATCAGGATCAGTCCTAAATTGGTTCAGATCCTACCTCTCTGAAAGATCCTTTTGTGTTTCCATCAATTTTAGTTCTGCAATGGCGGCACTTAAATGGGGGGGGTTCCACAGGGGTCCATCCTGGGTACTCTCCTATTCTCCTTGTACCTACTGCCACTTGGAGCTATTTTCCGGAAACGCAACATACCCTTCTACGCCGATTGACATTTACTTCCCACTTCCCCCTAAGAAACCATGGTTAATGCTCTATTCAACCTCTGCCTGGGTGACATCAGGGACTGGATGGCTTTAAATTTCTTACGTTTTCGATGAGTCTAAAGCTATATTGTTCCTTCCCAATGACACTCTCGAACCACTGCATCGACCTTTCTGCTCTACCCCTCTACCCCTGTCTGAAACAAAGTCACAAATCTGGGAGTGATAATGGATTCTTCCATGAAGCTCAACAGTCATGTAAATATGATCGTTAAATTTTTTCCAGCTGAGGCGACTGTCTAAGCTGAAGCCCATATTGTCCAAAAATAACCTGGAGACAATCACGCATTTACATCTAGGCTTGATTACTGCAATTCACTTCTGCTTGGCGTCACTCAGACCACGATTAAACTGGTTCAGAACGCAGCAGCCCGATTTTAACCACACGCAAAAGAGAGCACGTTACACCAGTCCTGGCCTCCCTGCACTGGCTACCGGTTCATCTTCGAATCCAGTTCAAAATTCTCCTGTATAAATTGCTGAACAGTCTCGCCTCCGCCTATCTCACTGATCTGATACACCCATATGTCCCTCCACGTGCTTGAGGTCAGAGGACCGGGTACTTTTAAGAGTTCCAGGGACTCGTCTTAAACGCAGGGGTGACAGGGCGTTCTCTGTAGCAGGCCCAAGACTTTGGAACGAGTTACCTCTGCTCGTCAGACAGGCCCCCTCCCTCTCGGTTTTCAAACCCCGTTTAAAAACTCACTACTACTCTTTTGCTTTCAACACCAGCTGATCTGTGTTTGGTCGTTTTATTTATGATCTGCAATGTTATGTCTTTTGTTTTGTACTGTGTGTGTGTTGCCAGTTTGTTAAGCACTTTGGTTTGACCTTGTTCCTGTTTAAAAGTGCTTTATAAATAAAATGGTATGGTATAATAGTCTTAGGTTACTCTAAAACGACCTGTACAAATATCTCATCACTTTTCACAGCAGCCCGTAAAATCTGTACTCTAGTACAGGGAGAAAAGTGGGTGCTCCATAAGAATACATATTTATGTCTGCGCTGTAAGCTTTACAAACTTATTTGCAATATTTCTTGATGCATGCGCAAAATCCAGGTAGATTTAAATCTAGCAAGGTCAGGTCCTCGAGGGATTCTTTGAAATGTTTTATCTCGTACTTCATTCTTGAATTTTGGAACGTTGTACGAAAATTATTTCCTAATTTTCATAAAACTACTGAAATCCTCATTTTGTTTTTATACACTAAACTGCATATTATTTACTGTAGCTGTCATTTACTGTTATCTGTTGAATTTTTTTTCTTCTATTATCAACATCACAAAAGATAACAATAAAATTGAATACAACAATGAAAAATGACAATAGACAATAGCCAGGGGGATTTTGCAAAAATAAAACAATTGTACAACATGTAACACATGTGCCAAGTCTTATGTATAAAATTAAATAATAGAACAATATAAACAAAAAAATTGAATATAAGAGTACGTTTTTGATTGGTTGAGGATCTAATTTGTAAATATTGTTTAAATTCAATTAAAAAAAACAGAGAAATCAGGTTTTTTCTTTAAAAATTTACATTTGTGTTTATGAAATTTAGCCTTAATGATTAACAGATTAATTAAAAAGATCTTCGGATTCATTTTCCCACAATGTTTAAACCCAAACAGGACATGTTCCCAATACTGTATAACTGAAAGCCTGCTTGTACTTTTGAGTCAACATGGTTACAAAAACTTTGCCAATTAGATTTTAGAACGAGGACACATCCAGAACAAATGAGTAACAGACTCAGGGCAGAGATCACAAAAGGAACAGTTCACCACAATGTTAGAGTTGAATTTCTTTAAATAGTCTTTGGCTGGGTAGATCCTGTGAGTTTGAAGGACTCTTCTTTTTGTTATCTGTTGAAATGAACTGGATTGTCAGTTTCTGACGTTGAAGAGTCGCGACCAAAGACTGTCGCGACTCAATGACGTCACAACCGTATGACACCGGAAATGTAGTTTTTTGTATGCTAAATTGGCTTGTAGTTGTGGCGGTAAGTCTGATTTTCAGCTCGGCAGTGTGATTATCAACATATTTAATGTTAATGATACAGAGTCCAGAGGGAGCTGGACCAGGACACAGTCTGGACCCCGCTGTTCTTGCAGTTGGTGGACTCGCGAGCTAACTTAGCCGCTACTGCTAGCGGCGGGACAGTTGCTAGCTACACCGGCGCGTGCGGTGCTCTTGACCGCCTTAACTCTTCCAAACCCGGCGTGAGTTTATCTTTAGGCGCTAATCGGAGCTAACCGCTAAACGACAGGAGCAAATGGCAATTGATGACGATGAACATGTTTTCTGTGTGGATAAGAGTATTTTTAGCAGCTTTTTGGCGTTTGACAACTTCTAACCGTTTTTCGATGTCAACAGGACCAGTGTAAAGAGCTTCGCAGTGCGGCAGGAATTTAATAAAAGTGAGTTAACCCGCAGTTTTTCTTCGAGCTTCATGAAGTATTTTTGTCCTAGTTTATTTTAAAGAGTGCTATAAAGCATTCTTTCTCGATATTCAACAGATACATACGGAAGGGCATTGCATTCACCAAGTAAAATAAAAAATTGGCTCATGATCTCATAATTATGAGATCCTGATCTCATAATTATGAGATAAGATGTCATAATTATGAGATAAAATGTCATAATTATGAGATAAAATGTCATAATTATGAGATAGTATCTCATATTCAGTCTCAAATCTCAAATTAAGTAGAATTATTCATTTTGTGATGTAGTTTGTGTATTACAGTTAGAAAAATTAAGTAGAATTATTCATTCTGTGATGTAGTTTGAAGGTTATCATTGGTTGAACAAACTGTGAAATAAGGGGCAGATATAATAAGATTTCATCTTCTTTCTGCTCCTTTCATTTTATCCTACTTGTATTCTTGTATCTGATGAAACTGTCTTGTATTGTTCTTTTAAAATGAATGAATAAACATCAAATCAAATATTCATGAGATAAGATGTCATAATTATGAGATAGTATCTCATAATTATGAGATAAGATGTTATAATTATGAGATAGTATCTCATAATTATGAGATAGTATCATAATTGATACTATCTCATAATTATGAGATAGTATCTCATAATTATGAGATAAGATGTCATAATTATGAGATAGTATCTAATAATTATGAGATAAGATCTCATAATTATGAGATCCTGATCTCATAATTATGAGATCATGAGTCAAAAAAAAATTATTTGGTGAATGCAATGCTCTTCCGTAGATACAGTACATAACGAGTGAAGATGTACATTTTTAAATACTGTTTACCTATAACTTTACTGTTGTGCTCAGGGGTCAGGGGTCATGTTTCTCCACAATGAACCCAGTCCGCAAACGCCTCAAACTGAGCCCGTCCAAACCACAAAATGTTCTTGGCAGCACCAGCACTGTCCAGAGCTTCAGACCACCTCAGCCCAGCTCCCATGATGTTTTGGTGCTGCCAGGAACCAGCACTGAGGAGGAGGAGGAGGGTTACCTGCTGGTGGAGGAAGACACCACTGATTCCAGCCTTGTCATTACTATGGGTAAAACACAACCCCAGAGGCGTAACACCCTCCCAGAGCGATCTTCATAAACCGTGAAGATCTTTGTACTGATTCCTGAAATGTCTGTGTCTCAGAAAACAGTCCGATGAAGGTGAAAACAGCGAGGAGGAAGGCGCTGAAGAAGAAAAAGCAGACACTGAACGAGGAAGGAACAGATG
This sequence comes from Garcialebias charrua, assembly GCA_038048925.1. Classification (NCBI taxonomy): domain Eukaryota; kingdom Metazoa; phylum Chordata; class Actinopteri; order Cyprinodontiformes; family Rivulidae; genus Garcialebias; species Garcialebias charrua. The sequence continues at coordinate 8,895 of JBBPBX010055606.1, forward strand.
AGAAGTGCAGGACGTCAGAAACTGAGGAAGAGGAGGCAGGAGTGGACGTGGAGATCGACACCCAGCTAGACCAGTCACTGGAGACAAAGTCCAAACAACACAACCTTACCACTGTGAACGTCAAGAACATCATCCACGTGAGTTCATGCACCATTTTCTTCAGCAACGTGTGACTCAGATCCTTGAAACCATGACGGCTGTGCTTTACGGTTTGAGTTTTAAAATCTTAACCTCTCTGGCTTACAGGAAGTGATCACCAACGAGCATGTGGTTGCGATGATGAAAGCTGCCATCAATGAAACCGAGGCGGTCCCTCCATTTGTGAGTTTCTATCTGATGTTTCCAGCAAACGCTCTCAGTCAAGCTACAATGTTTCAGTCACCTTCTTGTTGATACGTTTTTAACGTGACGTTTTTTTTCTTCTGTTTTTAGGAGCCTAAAATGACTCGATCCAAGTTAAAAGAAGTGGTAGAGAAGGGAGTGGTGAGTTTTTGTTTACCGTAAATAATTCACTAAGCTTAAATCCCAACTGAGAAGCGGGTTCTTCTTTTTTTTTTTTTATACATCTCTTTAGGTGATTCCCACCTGGAACATCTCACCCATTAAGAAAAGCAGTGATGTCAATAAGGTAAATACAACAATCAGTCCAGACTACCTGTTTGCTGCCGACCTTGCACTTTATCACAGTTAACTACCGTATTTTCCGGAATATAGGTTGCAGCTTTTTATCATTTTTGCATGCCCTGCAACCTATATTCAGGTGCGACCTATTTATGGCTTTTTATAAAATAAGCTGATTTGTAAACATTTATTAACAAAAATTAAACTGAGACACACTCTTACAATAATGTCAGCTAACAAATATATTTTTTTAGGTGTTTATCCTGCTAAAATTATTAATTTATTAAAGAAAAGTTCAGCTCAGACACATATTTGCTATAATTTTTATCAAACAAATAATTGTTTTTAAGTGTTAATCTTCTTAAAAGCCTTGCTGTGCGCTCCTGTGGAAGAGACATTTGCAGCAGAGCTAAACACGGTCCACATTTTGACGTAGGTGCGACCTATATTCAGGTGCGACCTATATATGGCTTTCTAATTATTTGGCAATAATTGGACAATGCGACCTATATTCAGGTGCGACCTATATTGGACAATGCGACCTATATTCAGGTGCAACCTATATTCCAGAAAATACGGTAAATGTTACTTAGTTGGCAGTACCGGTAGTTAAAAGACCTACAGTTTCTTAAATACCGTAAATAATTTGTCTTCAGGCTCCTCAGTTTGTGGACATTCCTCTGGATGAGGAAGACTCATCTGATGAAGAATATCGCCCCGATGAAGAAGAGGAAGACGAAACAACTGAAGATGTGCGGTCGTGCTTTGACACTTTCACTGTGATGCTTATCGATGAATTATTAATCTCTTTTTGATGTGTGCGTGCAGACGTTCCAGGAGAGCGACATGGAGAGCACAGCTTCGTCTCCAAGAGGGAGAAGACTAAACAAATCGGAGGAGGACAGCTGCAGCCCCTGGCAGGTAACAGCTGCTTTTTATTTAAAACTGAAAACAGAGTTAAGGCTATATTTAATAAACAAAAAAGTAGGACACGCGAGTTTCTAGATTAGCTGTCCCCCAGTTTATATCCTTCATAAATGTTTCCTCCCTCTGCTCAGACTTCTCGAGTTCGCTCCAGACGTGTGAAGGCGGGGTTAATGGGACCTCCCCCTCCCCCCAAAGCCCTGCCGCCTAAAGGTGTGGTTGACAGCTTATTCCTGGAGAAACTTCATGCTGTTGAAGAGGAGCTGGCATATTGTATGGATCCCTGTCAGGTAACTAAAAGAACTGTGGGGTAACAACAAACATGAGACAAATATGGGTCGAGCTGTTCACAACGAGAGTAAACCTCATTTTCAATCTTAATTGACTATTAAAAAAACTGGCTGATTATTGTTTGTCTCACTCTCAGCGTCTGTCTGAGGATGAATCGGGTGTGATGGCGTGCCGGACTAGGTCTAAGCGTCCTCTTCGAGACGTCCCGATGGGTCAGCTGGAGGCGGAGCTCCGAGCCCCTGACATAACTCCGGACATGTACGAGTCCAACTCTGCGCCTGAGGACAAAGATTGGACTGATTGGTTGAGAGGCCTGATGAGCTCAGATGTTTGTAATGAAGGTGAGTATTTGTCTTATGGTTGGGTCCAAAAGCACATTCCTATAAGTTTAACTTCAAGTTGTGTTTATTTGTCATATGCAAGGTTAACACAGAGTTAACAGTACAATGAAATGCTTAGGATGAGAAGAACCAACTTGACTCGCTAAAAAAAATCAAAGAACAAACCAACAAGAAATAATAAAAGCACACAATAAGGGTACTAGCCTGGCCCTCGCCTTCCTGCACAGCTCCGCTCAATTCTCATTTCCCTTCACTGCACAGTCTGGGACTTCTCTCATAGACAACGATTTCTCCTGTAGATTTTTGACCGGACCAATCAGAGAACAGAAGGGGCAGAGTTTTTGGCCCCTAACCTACGCCCCCACCTGTCCCAGCGCAGCCAGCGAGCAGCCGCATGTTCTCATTCAAAGCGATGCAAAGCGATGCAGGACTGTTGTATAAATGACACAAATGTATTAATCTCCCCTTCTTAATCCCTTATCTGGAGTTTTCTTTTGTTTTTTTGGCCAAAAGTCAAGTGTTCGCTCCCTCCTCCTCCTCCTTCTCTCCCTCCGCTGATAAGGAAATGCCCCCACCTGTCCCAGCGCGCAGCCGCATGTTCTCATTCAAAGCGATGCAAAGCGATGCAGGACTGTTTTATATGTGACACAAATTTATTAATTTCCCCTTCTTAATCCCTTATCTGGAGTTTTCTTTTGTTTTTTTTCCCAAAAGTCAAGTGTTCGCTCCCTCCTCCCTCCTCCTCCTCCTCCTCCTCTCCCTCCGCTGAACAAGGAAATGCCTCAGGTTGTCACGAGAGAATTAAAGTCAGGTTTTAAGTTGCTGCCCGAGTCCCATCAGATTTCCTGGTCTTCTGGTGTGTTGGACCAGCGATCCATGGTTTTATTTTATTTTATTAGGACGTTTTATTAACATATAAACACAATATGCAACGGAGCGAGAGAAAATTCAGCAGGAGGCGGAGCTGAAGTCAAGTTCAGCAGACCACGGGGGAGCAGCCATCAGCAGAGGCCACGCCTCCAGCAAGAATTGGTTGTCAATGGAAAGGTCCCAGACCATTGTCTGAAGCGAAGTGAAGGACAGGGTCTGGTTTTAACCAGGCTATAAGGGTACACAAAAAGTGAAAAAGTAATTATAATATTTATAAAGTCCTAAAGAGAGATTTTGAACAACAACAACATGGTAGAATGTAATGGTGTAGCAGGATGAATTTGAATGAATAAGTATTTCAAGGTAGTAATATAAGCTAAAATGCACATGATACTGTATTACTATAATATTTTTTTCATTCAACCTTTATTTAGTCAGGTTAATCTCATTGAGCCTCGAGGACTCATTTACAAGACCTGTCTACAAACTAAAGAATGATGACAACAGCAACAGTAGAATTTCCTTGAACAATCAACAGTAGACTAATATAAGAGAGAAATACAGATTTTCGTCTTTTTTATTTTTTAAAATATTGATACTACTATTTTTTTATAATATTGCTTCTATAATACTACTATACGATATATCCGATACGATAATACGATATATATACTACTATACAATATTATTTTTCTTTTCTTTTTTTCATTTACGGTACCCTTTATTTATCCAGGTAGTCTCATTGAGCCACGAGAACTCATTTTCAAGAGAGACCCGTTTAGGGAGCAGGTGTTTCAACTTTTCCACCCAAATATTTTGAGATTGTCTGTATCGGGGCTTGAACCGGCGATCTTCCGATTACAAGCCCACAGTCTCTAACCACTGTGCCACCACTCCCCAAACTATAATATTAATATAATAATAAAAAAGAAGTTGGGTCCAAAAGCACATTCCTTTAATGTAAAGATTAAAATAAAAAACAGTCACATTGCCCGATTCTAGTCAACCCCGTCAAAGGTCAGTGTAGAATCCCAAGAACAGTGTGTCACAGATTCTCTATCATTCCAACAGAGGAGTGTGATGATGAAGATGATCCAGAGTACAACTTCCTGGCTGACACTGACGAGCCGGATTTGGAGGATTACCGTGACGACAAGGCTGTCCGCATCACAAGTCAGTAGTGACACCCACAGCAAAATTAAATTTCAATTTGGTCCAGAGCCTCTTTTTAAAATTTTCTAGCTTTTCTTCTCAGCTGTTACGCCGATCTAACCTCACGTTGTTTGTGTGTCCTCCAGAGAAGGAAGTGAACGAGCTGATGGAGGAGCTGTTTGAAACGGTACAAACTCCACTGCATTCATTCATTCAAAACATTAGCAGTGATCCTGTTACACTTACCGTATTTTTTGACCTATAAGTCGTGTTTTTTGCATACTTTGCATGCCCTTCGACTTATAGGCCAAAGCAACGTATTTATGGATTTTTCCCCATACAGTATTCATAAACCATTTTTGAGCTGAGACATGACTGTTTTCATTCATTCTGACTGAATTTTTTTAACAGTATCATTTTCAGACACTAGATGGCAGCAGAGTAGTAATAGTAGTTGTTGTATGGCATGCCGTTGTACCATGTAATAGGTAAACATGGCTATAATGAAAATTTCAAAAAAGATCAAGACAAATAATTGGAGTCTATTTATGCTTTACTTTATACTTTTTTGTGTTGTTGTATGGCATGCCGTTGTACCATGTAATAGGTAAACATGGCTATAATGAAAATTTCAAAAAAGATCAAGACAAATAATTGGAGTCTATTTATGCTTTACTTTATACTTTTTTGTTTTTGTTTTGAACTTTTTTGAATTTACCATGTCCTGGATGACTGAGAATCTTCACCAGCTATTAATGACACAGTCGGCCTGCCGTAGTCCCCCCACCTTTGTTCTGCTCGTTGCTTGCAGCAAGTCAAACCAGCTGCACCGCCCCGGTGAAATGCAGCTAATTTGACCATTAAAGTGCATTTATTAAGTAAAAGTTCAACTGAGACACCGTTGCTATTATTTTGAGGAAACAAATAATTGTTTTAGGTATTTATCTAGTCAAATTTCGAAGAAATGCGGAGGGTCGTACCTCTGCGCGTGCCCGCCACTTCCACGAATCGGGTTTTGAAATACGGATGATTTGACCGACAAAGTGCATTTATTAAGTAAAAGTTCAACTGAGACACACATTTACTATAATTTCGAGCAAACTGATATTTGTTTTTGTGTTAATCTTGTTAAATTCTTGTTAAAGTGTTCCTGTGCACGCTCCCGTGGCCGCCATTTGGCAGTCCATCGATTTTTGGTACAACACCGGCCCACATTCGGTGACGCGTAATAGATGCAACATACAGTATACAGCGAAGCGACATATTTATAGATTTTTTTTCTCTTTTTTCGACATATTTGGGCTGTGCGACGTGTACGGCGGAAAATGCGTTATTTTAGTTTTAAACCAAGAAAAGGGAACTGTATTAAACTGCTAATGGTCAGTTTTGCACATGTTTCCCACATTTTTCTTCCGTCTATACTTAAAGCTAATTTCTACCTTTATCACTTAATAGTGATTGTATTTAGAAAAATATTCTTTAGGACTGTTTGCTAATACTGAATAGCAAAAATGCTTACAATAATTAGC